>JASTWF010002469.1:10000-25942 GCA_030390025.1 Squalus acanthias | reverse complement strand
CCCCCCGAGATATCTGCGCTCCTCTAATTCTGCCCTCTTGAGCATCCCTGATTATAATCGCTCAACCATTGGTGGCCGTGCCTTCTGTTGACTAGGCCCTAAGCTCTGGAATTCCCTCCCTAAACCTCTCCGCCTCTCTCTCCTCCTTTAAGACGCTCCTTAAAACCTCCCTCTTTGACCAAGCTTTTGGTCACCTGTCCCTAATATCTCCTTATGTTTTTTTGTTATTCGTTTATGGGATTTGGGCGTCGCTGGTGTCGAAGTTTTACATGCCGAGTAGAACTCTTTTTAAACATAAAATCGTGTCAAAGAAGGCTTTTTAATAAAGTTTACTTGTTACAAGGGAAGGTTCTGACACAGTCAAGTTGCTATGTCAGAATGCTTTGAATCTTACAAGATTTGAACATACTTTATACAAAAAGAACACAGAACAGGCCATATGACACATCATTAAACATCCTGAATAATGAAGCACAAACTTGTGAGTTATTGCATAGGTTTTCGTTATAATAACGAGCAGAAATTCCTTAAAGATCAGATAACCAGACCTTCCTTATGAGACCCCTTTGTTCAATGTTCATTCTCTAATCTGTGGGTTGATGTCTTACCTTATCTCATCCTGAGCTGGTTAGAACTAATTGATGCTTTATTTTGCCAAGCTTTTCTTAGATAAGGAATTCCGAGTTGTCGCTATTCTTGTAGCTAATTAGAATGATTTACTTATTATGGTGACTCCTACTGTTAGCCATTTTGAATTCCCTTTTTAAATTCTTTTCTCAGAGAAGCCATTTTATTTGTGTCTTAAAAGTAAACTGCACTTCCACACTCTCCCCTTTTGTCCTTTCTAGGACAACATAGCTTTCTCCTATCGGTCCTTATACTAACTTAAAATCTAGTCAAGGATACCGACTTCTTTTCTGTTTGTAACCATCCCCGAGATATACCTGTATTGATGGTTGACCTGATCTAAGATCGTCCTTCTTCTCTGTCTATTCTTGGTGTTTGGGCGTATGTTCTTGTAGGGGTTTTAGTTGTGTTTTGGTGACTGTGGCGTACTTTTGTGGTTCATTAGTCTGCTGTTCTCTAACTTTTCCTGCAGCTTATACTAGCCTGCAGTTCGGGTGTTGCTATACACCCTCTAAGGAGATAGGGTACAGCAGTTCATAGAGGAGTTCTAAGTTATAGCCCACACAGTTTATGCCTAACCTGTGGGGTTCTCCTAGGGGACTGCAGCTTATAGAGGAGGACTGATTCATGACCCACACAGTTTATACCTGACCTGTGGGGTTCTCCAACGCACAAGTGCTTCTACGTGAGCCTCCAGAGTGCGGACCAAGTGGTATACAAGGTCGACGTCACCGGCAGTTGAAAGGAGTCCTCTCTCTTTCCCTAGCCTGCAGATCCCATTTGGGTGGAAGAATATTTTTACCGAAAGTGGGGAGCATGCACAATGTGTATATATGTATATGTATATATATATATGTATATTGTCAGTATTCAATCGTTTAGTCCCATTCCATGGTCTGTTATTAGTCAAATTCATCAAACTGGTAGTATTGAACCACCAGCTTTCCATGGAACTCCCTGCCCCGTACATAATAAACTTTTGTATGCAACGACTTTTCCCCATATTAACTCTGTTCCCTTTAGTCTGTCCTAGATCGCGTTCCCAGCATATATCCCCGATCGGTCGGCCCTTTCCCGATGTATTGGTAAGGGCTAGAAAAGGAGGTTCTTTCGTATAATCATACGTCGGCTTGTACCATCCCTTAAAATTTTCTAACGAATATCTTCCCCCCTTAAACTCGTTTCTTAGGCTAGACCACTTTTGTTCCCATTCTTTCCCGAAGGTGGATAGGGTGGTATCTTTCTGTTTCGTATGATTTTTATTAATTATCCATTCTGCCATATCTGTGAGGTTCAAGGGTATCGGTCGCAGAGGTATTCCTCCTTTCACATGGGTAGGAATATGGCTACATACCCAACAGGCGTTTATCCCACTTTTTTTGGCATACTTATATGACATATACAAAAAGGTGTTCATATGTAATTCTCGTTTCTTTCGGGGTTCTTTTCTTCTCCCTTGGCAGGCTATACATATCAGTCCGATTAGTAGGTAAAACGTAAATAACAGCTTCATTATTTAAGTCTTTTCAAATTCAAATTCAACTGTCCTTATCTGATACTTTCTTGCAATGGGATGCGTGGATCCAAGTAGGTCTTTCCTTGACCTTTACAGCTGTATTTGTTGTCAAGAGTACTTGATATGGTCCTTCAAAGCGTGGCTGCAGACCGTTCTTCCTCTTAAAGACCTTTATGTAGACGTCATCTCCTGGTTCCAAGTTATGGCACTTTCCTTCGGCCGGTTCCGTTTGAGCTTCCTTTACCTGTTGGTGAAAGCTGGAAATACATCTAGTTAATGCAATGCAATTTTCATCCATTTTATGAATGTCCATTTGTTTAACCGTAAAGGGTGCTGAGAATGGCAGCCTTTGGGGCCGTCCCATAACAATCTCATGTGGCGACAGTCCAGTTGTCCTGTTAGTTGCTGCTCGCATTATCATCAATGCTAAGGGTAACAGTTCAACCCATTTTAGTCCAGTTTCATTGCAAAGTTTAGAAAGTTTATTCTTCAGCATTCCGTTATATCTTTCTACCAGCCCTGCAGATTGTGGATGATAACTGCAGTGAAAATGCTGATTAATCTGCAAGGCTTTACATAGTTCCTTTATGATCATCATGGACTTAAAAGATTCTCCAGATCTCTCTTTTACTCATATCCATCTTGTGGATAATTCTTACTAAACATGATTTCTCCTTAGCCCTCAATTGTCCCAATTCAGATTCCAGGTAACTCTCCACTTCAACTTCAATTTCAATCCTTCTAACAGGTACCAGTGTGTTTAACTCTATTCTGATTGTTTCATTAATTAGATAGTTTCTCGATGGAGTATGTGTCAATGCTTTAAAAGTTGTCTCGCTCTCCTGAGCCACATTAACCATTTCATGTTAGGTTGATTTGGCTATGATAAATTGACCCTTAGTGTTAGGGGGCGATTAAATATGTGGGGTTATGGGGATAGGATGGGATATGTTAGGGGGAATTGGATACGTGGGGTTACGGGGGTAGGTTGGGATATGTGTACTGTGGGGATTAAAGCAGGGACAGGGTACTGGATTTGGATGATCAGCCATGATCGTATTGAATGGTGGAGCAGGCTCGACGGGCCGAATGGCCTACTCCTGCTCCTAGATTCTATGTTTCTATGTTTCTATGTCTTGCTGTTGTCCAGTAACTGAGCATGTCTGAGACCCGTTCTTCAGTGCAGATTCATCATACATTCCCAGATGGTAATCGCTTCATACGTAACAAATCACATTTGCACACTCATACCGGTATCTCAATATCATGCCACATGTGCCTTTCTCGGGCCTTCAGGTATCTTATCAAAAGACTGTCTTTGTTCATCTTCCTCTGCATGGTCCCGATATCTTGGATAGTGGCCAGGCTATCATATTCAGTTTTCTTAAAAGTTCATTATAGGCAGGGACACAAATGTCTCCAAGAGAAAGCTATCAATTTACTATTCTTAACTGCACTTTCCTGACTTTCACTAGCAAGTTTTTAAAATTCCCATTCAGCAGTGTAATTTCTCCTGTTTCAATTTTATACATCCCATTAATTACCATTCATATCTCATTCATGAGCCCTGGAGTAACTTTACTGTCCAGTACAATATTTAAGATTGAAAACATAGATCAAACATTCTCACTAGGTCCAAGTTACTAACACTTTTTATTTATCATTATTTTAGAGGATCTTTTATTTTCCCAAAAGTAACCCAATATATATATAGTGCCTGAGTCCATTTTGTTATTACAAAATTATCCCAAAATCCAAACAGCAGTACTGTTGAACTGATTGACAAAACCTATGTTCAATTTCATTTCTATCAATTTATCTTCCATTTCCAATTTCAGAAACAAATGATTTCCAGGCTAGGTGGTTTATACAGTGTTTTAACATTAGAGACAGAAGTGCTGCAATTAGTTTACAAGGTAACTTCCATATAACAAAAGAAAGAAGAGAATCCATTGTGACTCTGCTTAGAGCCCAAGGGGTTAATTTATCAAATCATAATTTTCCTTCTGTCACTGTGGGGAAATATTAACTTAAAATTAATAATGTCCAATATCTTTAAATGTCATACCGAAGTTATTGCTTGATAAACTTAATCAGCTGTCAGTGGAAAGGGTTAACTCCTTTGCAGGTTTTTAAGAAGGTGGAGCAAAACATTATCAGGCGCACGCAATTGCGTCACTTTACGTAAATTTAAAAAAAACTTTCCCGATCCAAAAAAAGCAGTTGTGTTTTCACACTTTAACTGAACACGAACAGAACAGATAAAACAAAACAAAATAGCACATGCTTGCAGAACTAGTAAATGACATCATATTTCTTATTGTCCTTTCTTCAGATGTCTTTCCAAAATACTGTAAAAACATTGAATTTAAACAAATCAAATCAGAGTGCTTTGGAAGATTTCACCATAGCAACCGCAACTCCAAGGTTAAATCTTAGACCGAAACTTAATCTTTTGTTAAACAAACTTTTTTTTTTTTTTTTTTTTGTTCTTCTCAGTTTTTACACACCAGCTTAACTTAAATTGTAATTCAAATTATTATTTATTTATTTATTATTATTTTTTTTTTCTGGCACAATGCTTTCCCTGCAAAGTCTGATATAAAATTCCTGTCTATCCCTGACAGTAAAGGCGAATTTCCTTGTGATTCCTCTGCCAATGGTATGGACCAGAACCCGTTCTGTATCCAAGACTGTAAATATTTCAAAATCTGGTTTCAGACCATTAAATATCTTATTCAATGCGGTCTACACAAATTTACACCAACCAGAATTTCACCGTGCACAATGAAAGTCTGGTTTTTAATAGGTTAATTAACCTCAATAATTCCAATTCAATCCAGATCAATTTTTTTTTAAACTAACCAGTGTCAGTTGGAAAAGAAAGAACACATCGTCACATTAACAAAGAAACAATTACCATGCCTTGTAAACATTCAAATTAATTGTCATTTTCTTTCCAGGCACATTGGCAACTGTGACTTCAAGGCTGAAGCTTATACCTCTTTTGTAAAACAATTAACAAACTTAAAACAACACACTTGTCTGTCATTCAAGACAGGTCTTCAAAGAGTTAAAAACAGCTTTTAGCTCTCTGTACAAAAGAGTGGGTGGAGCTAAAACATAAACAAACTGACAGACACCTTCGGCAGATTTTTTTTTCCAGGGACAAAATAATACTGTAACTTAACAAACTTAAACATTCACACAATCAGGAATTTTTCACACCTTTCACACAACTGAGATCCCAGTATTCCTTTTAAGATTCCTTTCACTCAACAAATCTTGTATATTAGCTTTTTATCTCGGCACAGACATTAATAACTTCCATGCCGGTAAAACTTTTCTCAGCAGCTTTTCCTGGCTTTCCAAATCCCTTCCTTTTTTTTTCTTTGAGTTTCAGATTTCAATTCTGGTCCGTCGGTATTGCGGAAGCTGCTTGCTCCATTAAGAGGGAAACTTTATTCTTTTGGTCCCTATTTGTCTAACTTCATTTTGTTTAGCCAATTTACTCAGGGTCTTTTCTCTTATTTTTAATGTCAGATCTACTGGCTTGTATACTACGGTCCTTACGCCTTTCTGCTTCCTTTTTCCAGTCTGAAAAGGCTGACCAATTTATTGACTTTTTACCTCTTCTTTGTGGGTCTCTATTTGCGAGACAGTCCTTTAGACATGTAATTCTTCTATTCTTAGTAAAGTTTTAATTATACTAGGCATTCTTCTTGCGGATTGCAAATTTCACCCTTTACCCCTTTACGATTATTATTAACCCTTCGGAGCTCCACAAGTGACAAACAATAACAAAAATTAACAACAATAAAGACAATGATAAGTAACGCGAAAGCCCAAACAGGCAAACAAATCAAGTAATCAGACATTAATCTTATACTTTAAACTAAACAAATAGTCAATTCTCAGCCTGCGTTGAACGCCACTACAAACTGAGTCCTTAACATTTAACTTATGCTTTATACGTAACTTATATTCTAAGTGAAGGTTTCTCTCTAAACCTTTCTGCCGCGAGACTCTTTTCTCCGGCTCAAGGGACCCACCCTTGATACTGCAGTTTTAACCTTTTAGCGCTTTTTCACAACCTGGTACCTTTAGTCCGGGACGCAACCCTGCCGACTCTCTTTCTTGCCTTCTTTGCCCGATTAGTTTTGAGACTTGAGCCGTCAGAATTCTTCTCCTTTTAACGTTAAAATAAAAGAAGCAAAAGTTACAAGATTCAACTCAATTCTAAAACAGATCGCAGTGCTCCTGTCGGAAGAAACAGACTCACACCAATTCAGTATCTAGTGAGAAATCCCTTTAGGTGATAAAACATCACTTTTGGCCAGTTAGGATTTGCCACTAGAAATTCATAGTGTCCTCTGTCCGTGACTTACCGAGAGGCAGCAAGCGATCTCGGTGGAACCTCCAAGAAACTGTCGAAGTTTACATACCGAGTAGAACACAAAATCGTGTCAAAGAAGGCTTTTTAATAAAGTTTACTTGTTACAAGGGAAGGTTCTGACACAGTCAAGTTGCTATGTCAGAATGCTTCGAATCTTACAAGATTTGAACATACTTTATACAAAAAAAGAACACAGAACAGGCCATTTGACATAACATTAAACATCCTGAGTAATGAAGCACAAACTTGTGAGTTATTGCATAGGTTTTCGTTATAATAACGAGCAGAAATTCCTTAAAGATCAGATAACCCGATCTTCCTTATGAGACCCCTTTGTTCAATGTTCATTCTCTA
Organism: Squalus acanthias; assembly: GCA_030390025.1. Lineage (NCBI taxonomy): Eukaryota > Metazoa > Chordata > Chondrichthyes > Squaliformes > Squalidae > Squalus > Squalus acanthias. The sequence goes on along the minus strand of JASTWF010002469.1, from coordinate 19,049 downwards.
ATCTGTGGGTTGATGGCTTACCTTATCTCATCCTGAGCTGGTTAGAACTAATTGATGCTTTATTTTGCTAAGCTTTTCTTAGATAAGGAATTCCGAGTTGTCTCTATTCTTGTAGCTATTTAGAATGATTTACTTATGGTGACTCCTACTGTCAGCCATTTTGAATTTCCTTTTTAAATTACTTTCTTAGAGAGGCCATTTTATTTGTGTCTTAAAAGGAAACTGCACTTCCACACTGGCGCGGCCAGCATTTATTGCCCATACCTAATCGCCCTTGAGAAGGTGGTGGTGAGCCTCCTTCTTGAACCGCTGCAGTCCGTGTGGTGAAGGTGCTCCCACAGTGCTGTTAGGGAGGGAGTTCCAGGATTTTGACCCAGCGACGATGAAGGAACGGCCGATATATTTCCCAGTCGGGATGGTGTGCGACTTGGAGGGGAACTTGGAGGTGGTGGTGTTCCCATGCGCCTGCTGTCCTTGTCCTTCTAGATGGAAGAGGTTGCGGGTTTGGGAGGTGCTGCCGAAGAAGCCTTGGCGAGTTGCTGCAGTGCATCTTGTAGATGGTACACACTGAAACCACAGTGCGTGGTGGTGGAGGGAGTGAATGTTTAAGGTGGTGGATGGGGTGCCAATCAAGCGGGCTGCTTTGTCCTGGATGGTGTCGAGCTTCTTGAGTGTTGTTGGAGCTGCAACTCATCCAGGCAAGTGGAGAGTATTCCATCACACTCCTGGACTTGTGCCTTGTAGATGGTGGAAAGGCTTTGGGGAGTCAGGAGGTGAGACACTCGCCGCAGAATACCCAGCCTCTGACCTGCTCTTGTTGCCACAGTATTTATGTGGCTGGTCCAGTTAAGTTTCTGGTCAATGGTGACCCCCCCAGGATGTTGATGGTGGGGGATTCGTCGATGGTAATGCCGTTGAATGTCAAGGGGCGGTGGTTAGACTCTCTCTTGGAGATAAGTGAGGATTCGCACAACACCAGGTTATAGTCCAACAGCTTTATTTGAAATCACAAGCTTTCAGAGCGCTGCTCCTTCATCAGGTAAAGTGAAGGAAGACAAATCAGCAAAGCATATACAGACAGAGAACAATGCCTGTGTAGCGTACAATGTCAGACGACTGCAGTAAATCTTTCTGACTGCCCTCCATAACACCTCGGCAGAGATACAATCAGGCCAGTCAGCGAGGCATTACATCAAAGACACATCAGAGTACAGCTGAGACAATGAGGTGGGGTCACAGGGGGTCCAACGTGTCAAATGCTGCAGTCTGCAGTTAAGCTTTTTACCTTTTTTTAAAAACTGGAAATCACATCTGTGAACAAGACAACGGCGACTCGAGTCTGGATGACTCTACGTCATGTAACGTGACATGAAACCAAGATCCCGGTTGAGGCCGTCCTCATGGGTGCGGAACGTGGCTGTCAGTTTCTGCTCGATGATTTTGCGTTGTCGTGCGTCTTGAAGGCCGCCTTGGAGAACGCTTACCCGCAGATCCGAGGCTGAATGTCCTTGACTGCTGAAGTGTTCCCCGACTGGGAGGTAACAATCCTGCCTGGCGATTGTTGCGCGGTGTCCGTTCATACGTTGTCTCAGTGTCTGCATGGTCTCGCCGATGTACCATGCTCCAGGGCATCCTTTCCTGCAACGTTGCCCCCACCTCATTGTCTTCGCTGTATTTTGCTGTGTCTTTGATGTAATGCCTTCTTGACTGGCCTGATTGTATCTCTGCCGAGGTGTGATGGAGGGCAGTCAGAAAGATTTACTGTAGTCGTCTGACATTGTACGCTACACATTGTTCTCTGCCTATATATGCTTTGCTGAGTTGTATTCCTTCACTTTACCTGACGAAGGAGCAGCGCTCCGAAAGCTCGTCATTTCAAATAAAACTGTTGGACTATAACCTGGTGTTGTGCGACTTCTCATTTTTGTCCACCCCAGTCCAACACCGGCATCTCCGCATCATGTTTGGACACCATCCACACCTTTGATTGCCGTGATTGTCTCTCTGCCGAGGTGTGATAAAGGGCAGTTGGAAAGATTAACTGTAGTCACCTGGCAGTGTTCTCTGACTATATATGCTGTGCCTATATGCATCTCTTCACTTCACCTGACGAAGGAGCAGCGCTCCAAAAGCTTGTGATTTCAAATAAAATGTTGGACTATAACCTGGGGTTGTGCGACTTCTCACTTTTGTCCACCCCAGTCCAACACCGGCATCTCCACATCATCTCTTGGAGATGGTCATTGCCTGGCAGTTGTGTGGCTTGGTGACCAACGTTTTTTGTCTCATAACACTCCTGTGCAGCACCTTGGGATGTTTTACTGCGTTCAAGGCGCGATTATAATACAAGTGGTTGTTCATGTCGAGAACAAAACATAAGAACATAAGAAATAGGAGCAGGAGTAGGCCAATCGGCCCCTCGAGCCTGCTCCGCCATTCAATGAGATCATGGCTGATCTGATCCTTACCGCAACTCTAAAGAACACAAGAAGTAGGAGCAGGACCCGGCCACTCGGCCCCTGGGCCCGCTCCGCTACCCACAGGGCCTTGACCGATCCGAACTCAAACTCATGTCCAATTTCCAGCCCGCTCCCCGTAATCCCTAATTCCCTTTACTTCTAGGAAACGGTCTATTTCTGTTTTAAATTTATTTAATGATGTAGCTTCCACAGCTTCCTGGGGTAGCAAATTCCACAGACCCACTACCCTCTGAGTGAAGAAGTTTCTCCTCATCTCAGTTTTGAAAGAGCAGCCCCTTATTCTAAGATTATGTCCCCTAGTTCTAGTTTCACCCATCATTGGAAACATCCTCACCGCGTCCACCCGATCAAGCCCCTTCACAATCTTATATGTTTCAATAAGATCGCCTCTCGTTCTTCTGAACTCCAATGAGTAGAGTCCCAATCTACTCAACCTCTCCTCGTATGTCCACCCCCTCATCCCCGGAATTAACCGAGTGAACCTTCTTTGTACTGCCTCAAGAGCAAGTATGTCTTTTCTTAAGTATGGACACCAAAACTTGCCACAATGTCGCAGAAGGGCTTTTGGTAGCTAACTTGGAGGAGTCAAACCCTTGCAGTTCTGAAATACAGGATGCAACACAACGCCCGAACAGTCACCAAGTTATTTTCTGACACCTTTGACAACTTTTATCAGCGCACAAACAAGTTTGATAAATGCATTTCACGGGTCGCTGCACAGGATGTGCGAGTGTGAAAGTTTGACGGCTCGGGGTTTTGTCTTGGGCTTATTTGTCGGTCAGCCAGTTATGTTTTCCTGAGCTGTTCTGCCCGCTGTGCGGTTGCGAATCGCTCTCCCCTTCCTAGTTCTGAGTCAGGACTTATCCAGCGGCGATAAGGACAAACGAACAGACCCGTGGATTGGTGCGAGGAAAACCAATGTTTATTCACAGAAGTAAAACTACAGAGAAACAGTATCATATGAAGACGGTTTTACACTTAACATATTTATTATCTTAATGGCGAGAAACTGGAAAGTACTGCAGTACAAAGGGATCTGGGGGTCCTAGTGCAAGAAAATCAAAAAGTTAGTATGCAGGTGCAGCAGGTGATCAAGAAGGCCAATGGAATGTTGGCTTTTATTGCTAGGGGGATAGAATATAAAAACAGGGAGGTATTGCTGCAGTTATATAAGGTATTGGTGAGACCGCACCTGGAATACTGCATACAGTTTTGGTGTCCATACTTAAGAAAAGACATACTTGCTCTCGAGGCAGTACAAAGAAGGTTCACTCGGTTAATCCCAGGGATGAGGGGGTGGACATACGAGGAGAGGTTGAGTAGATTGGGACTCTACTCATTGGAGTTCAGAAGAGTGAGAGGCGATCTTATTGAAACATATAAGATTGTGAAGGGGCTTGATCGGGTGGATGCGGTAAGGATGTTCCCAAGGATGGGTGAAACTAGAACTAGGGGGCATAATCTTAGAATAAGGGGCTGCTCTTTCAAAACTGAGATGAGGAGAAACTTCTTCACTCAGAGGGTAGTGGGTCTGTGGAATTTGCTACCCCAGGAAGCTGTGGAAGCTACATCATTCAATAAATTTAAAACAGAAATAGACAGTTTCCTAGAAGTAAAGGGAATTAGGGGTTACGGGGAGCGGGCTGGAAACTGGACATGAGGCTGAGTTCGGATCGGTCAAGGCCCTGTGGGTGGCGGAGCGGGCCCAGGGGCCGAGTGGCCGGGTCCTGCTCCTACTTCTTGTGTTCTTTAGATTTGAGGTTGGATCAGATCAGCCATGATCTTATTGAATGGCGGAGCAGGCTCGAGGGGCCGATTGGCCTACTCCTGCTCCTATTTCTTATGTTCTTATGTTCTTATGGGAGGAGAACGGACACATCGAGGGAAAATCCTAAAATTACAGTTTTAGCAATATCCCCATTAATCCCCACCGTTATGCCTAACTAAAATTGTCTTGCGACAGCCAGAAGAAGATAATGCTCACCGGTGAAATGGATGGAAAAACCTGGCCCTGTGCTCTGTTTCTGCCGTCGAAATGTGGCTACGAAGTTTCTGGTCAACTTCTTTCTGGGCTGCTGGCAGACAGACAGAGTGAACCGGGATCCAGGCAGAGAGCGAGAGAGAGAGAGGTTGGGTCTTCCCAGTTATACCCTCGCGGTCGTCCTAATGAAAGGTTCTGATGAAAGGTCATCGACCTGAAACGTCAACTCTCTTTCTCTCTCCACGGATGCTGCCTGGCCTGCTGAGTTTTTCCAGCGTTTTCTGTTGTTAGCTCGTTTCTATTGTCTGATCTGGGCATGATGAATTTTAACAAAAGGTACTGATCTTGGCCCATCATGTTAGACGGCCGGTAATTGTATCATAGATAAACATAATTTAATAGGACAAAGTCAGCATGGGTTTATGAAGGGGAAGTCATGTCTGACAAATTTGCTTGAGTTCTTTGAGGACATAATGTACAGTGTGGATAAAGGGGAACCAGTGGACGTAGTGTATTTAGACTTCCAGAAGGCATTCGACAAGGTGCCACATAAAAGATTATTGCTCAAGATAAAAAATCACTGGATTGGGGGGAATATTCTGGCATGGGTGGAGGATTGGTTATCTAACAGGAAGCAGAGAGTTGGGATAAATGGTTAATTCTCGGTAATTGTATCATACCAGTTCTTCAACTGCCCCCCCCCCCCCTTTGTCCGACAGGTTCGTTGATGGGGGCCAGCCCAGTCTCAATGTCCCCACTGATTATTTGAGCAAATACCTTGAAAGCCTTATGCGTAGACCTGATTGGGGTGTCCACATTGCATCGGAATACACAAGCTGATACTTTGCCAGTGTCTGAGAAGCTCTTGGTCACAAGGTCTGACCGCAGCCATGCCCTGGATTTTAAAACTCAGTCAGACCAGGGTTCCTTATTAATAAGTCCAACAAAAATCTTTGGGTTGGGGGGGGGGGGGGACACATGAAATTTTGCGAATCCTTTCAAACAATTGACCTTTTTTTATTCTTCATTCATTCATGCAGCGCTGGCGAGGCCCAGCATTTATCGGCCATCCCGAGTTGCCCCTCGAGAAGGTGGAGGTGAGCCGCCTTCTTGAACCGCCGCAGTCCGTGCAGTGAGGGAGGGGCGCTCCAGGATCTTTGACCCAGCGCCGATGAAGGAACGGCCGCTATACTTCCAAGTCGGGGTGGTGGGGGCGCTGCTGTTCCCATGCGCTTGGGTCGAACGTTAAAGGCACATCTCTCAATCTCTGAAAAATTACCCAGCTGTCAGGAGAACAGCGACCACAGCACCACACAACCCTGTCACGGCAACCTCTGCAAGACATGCCAGATCATCAACACAGATCCCATCATCATACTGCATACAGTTTTGGTGTCCATACTTAAGAAAAGACATACTTGCTCTCGAGTCAGTACAAAGAAGGTTCACTCGGTTAATCCCGGGGATGAGGGGGTGGACATACGAGGAGAGGTTGAGTAGATTGGGACTCTACTCATTGGAGTTCAGAAGAATGAGAGGCGATCTTATTGAAACATATAAGATTGTGAAGGGGCTTGATCGGGTGGATGCGGTAAGGATGTTCCCAATGATGGGTGAAACTAGAACTAGGGGACATAATCTTAGAATAAGGGGCTCCTCTTTCAAAACTGAGATGAGGAGAAACTTTTTCACTCAGAGGGTAGTGGGTCTGTGGAATTTGCTACCCCAGGAAGCTGTGGAAGCTACTTCATTAAATAAATTTAAAACAGAAATAGACCGTTTCCTAGAAGTAAAGGGAATCAGGGGTTACGGGGAGCGGGCTGGAAATTGGACATGAGTTTGAGTTCGGATCGGTCAAGGCCCTGTGGGTGGCGGAGTGGTCCCAGGGGCCGAGTGGCCTGGTCCTGCTCCTGCTTCTTGTGTTCTTTAGAGTTGAGGTTGGATCAGATCAGCCATGATCTCATTGAATGGCGGAGCAGGCTCGAGGGGCCGATTGGTCTACTCCTGCTCCTATTTCTTATGTTCTTATGTTCTTATCACACGTGAGGACACTACCCACCAGGTACATGGTACATACTCATGTGACTCGGCCAGCGTTGTCTACCTCATACGTTGCAGGAAAGGATGCCCCAGAGCACGGTACATCGGCGAGACCATGCAGACACTGAGACAACGTATGAACGGACACCGCGCAACAATCGCCAGGCAGGAGTGTTACCTCCCAGTCGGGGAACACTTCAGCAGTCAAGGACATTCAGCCTCGGATCTGCGGGTTAGCGTTCTCCAAGGCGGCCTTCGAGACACACGACAATGCAAAATCATTGAGCAGAAACTGATAGCCAAGTTCCGCACCCATGAGGACGGCCTCAACAGGGATCTCGGGTTCATGTCACGCTACAGAACGTGACTCGACATCGTTGTCTGTCTTTCCAGTTTTCAAAACCCCCCCCCCCTCCAAAAAAAGGTTAAAAGCTCAACTGCAGACTGCAGGATTTGACACGTTGGACCCCCTGTGACCCCACCTCATTGTCTTGGCTGTGCTCTGGTGTGTCTTTGATGTAACAGATTGTATCTCTGCAGACAAATTGCTTTCTGTGTTTATATACTGTGTAATACTGTAGATTCACTCACTGTACCTTTACCTGACGAAGGGGCAACAGCTCCGAAAGCTCGTAATTTTAAATAAATCTGTTGGACTATAACCTGGTGTTGTGCGACTTCTCATTTTAATCTCTGAAAAAGGCAAGGAAAACTGTATAAAAACCAGTGACTAAAAATATAGCAACTGCATGTCGGAAGGAGGGGCCTGGCTGATTGTCTCAAGGCAGTAAAAAGGAAGTGGCCTACAGTCTGTAGGTGGTTTACGTTGGTGGTTCGAATCACCTCCCCAACTTAGGTCTAGACGACAGGAATTACGGTAAACAGGATTGGAACACAGACAAGCTTTTCGGACTCGAGCGTACAGTGTTTAATAAGGTTAACACACACACACCCGCATCCAGTATGTAAAATAAACATAGAGTCATCGAGTCATACAGCACAGAAAGAGGCCCTTTGGCCCATTGTGTCCGCGCCGGCCATCAAGCCCTGTCTATTCTAATCCCATTTTCCAGCACTTGGTCCGTAGCCTTGTGTGCTATGGCGTTTCAAGTGCTCATCGAAATGCTTCTTGAATGTTGTGAGGGTTCCTGCCTCGACCACCCTTTCAGGCAGTGAGTTCCAGATTCCAACCACCCTCTGGGTGAAAAAGTTTTTCCTCAAATCCCCTCAAAACCTCCTCCCCCTTACCTTGAAACTATGCCCCCTGGTTATTGACCCCTCTACTAAGGGGAAACGTTCCTTTCTATCTACCCTATCTATGCCCCTCATAATTTTGTACACCTCAATCAGGTCCCCCCCCTCAGCCTTCTCTGCTCTAAGGAAAACAACCCCAGCCTGTCCAGTCTCTCTTCATAGCTGAAGCGCTCCAGCCCAGGTAACATCCTGGTGAATCTCCTCTGCACCCTCTCCAGTGCAATCACATCCTTCCTATAGTGTGGCGACCAGAACTGCACACAGTATCCAGCTGTGGCCTAACCAGCGTTTTGTACAGCTCCATCATAACCTCCCTGCTCTTATATTCTATGCCTCGGCTAATGAAGGCAAGTACAACAATACAACTTGGCCCATCAAACAGGCCCCTGTCTCGTATTAAGACGCCTAAAATCGCACTGTGTTGCAATACAGAGTATAATGTGGACTTGTCCCACAAGCATAGAAACATAGAAGATAGGAGCAGGAGTAGGCCATTCGGCCCCTCGAGCCTGTTCCACCATTTAATGAGATCATGGCTGATCATCCAAACTCAGTACCCTGTCCCTGCTTTCTCCCCATATCCCTTGATCCCTTTAGCCTTAAGAAATATATCTAACGCCTTCTTGAATATATTTAATGAATTGGCCTCAACTGCCTTGTGTGGTCGAGAATTCCACAGGTTCACCACTCTCTGGGTGAAGAAATTCCTCCTCATCTCAGTCCTAAATGAATTACCCCTTATCCTTAGACTGTGACCTCTGGTTCTGGACTCCCCGGCCATCGGGAACATCCTTCCTGCATCTAGTCTGTCTAGTCCTGTTCGAATTTTATAAGTTTCAATGAGATCCCCTCTCATTCTTCTAAACTCCAGCGAGTATAAGCCCAATCGACCCAATCTCTCCTCGTACGTCATTCCTGCCATCCCAGGTATCAGTCTGGTGAATCTTCGCTGAACTCCCTCCATGGCAAGAACATCCTTCCTCAGATAAGACGACCAAAACTGCGCACAATACTCAAGGTGCGGTCTCACCAAGGCCCTGTGCAACTGCAGCAAGACATCCTTGTTCCTAGAAGGTTAAAGACAGAACTCGTGTGTCTAGTGTAATTTCTGATAAGTCTCAAGTCTGAACTCTAGAACCCGTTGGACGGAGCGAGGGGTAATTCTGCTCATCCTCCATCATCTCAGTCCTAAATGGCCGACCCCTTATCCTGAGACTATGCCCCCTAGTTTAGACACTCCAGCCAGGGGAAACAACCTCTCAGCATCTACCCTGTCAATCCCCTTCAGAATCTT
>JASTWF010002469.1:0-5000 GCA_030390025.1 Squalus acanthias | reverse complement strand
CTACTGCGTCACCCTTGTCTACTCTCCCTGGTACCTCTTCAAAAAATTCAATCAGGTTGGTCAAGCAAGGCTTTCCCTTTTGAAATCCATGCTGGCTATTCCTTATTATATTTTTGGTTTCTAGATGTTCTGCTATTTTCTCCTTGAGTCAGGATCCCATTATTTTTCCTACCACCGATGTTAAGCTGACTGGTCTATATTTCTTCGGACATGTTCTATCCCCCTTCTTAAATATCGGTATTACTTTAGCTATATCATTTTCGAATGAATTATTAAATATGTGTAGTAATGCCTCTGCTATCTCTTCACAGAATCACAACAGTACAGATAGAAGCCATTTCGGCCCATCGAGCCTGCACCGACACATATCCCACCCTATCCCCATGTATTTAATCCCCCCTAACATATCCCACCCTATACCCACGTATTTAATCCCCCCCTAACACTAAGGGTCAATTTATCATAGCCAAATCAACCTAACCCGCACATCTTTGGACGGTGGGAGGAAACCGGAGCAGACACGGGGAGAATGTGCAAACTATACACTGACAGTCACCCTTGGCCGGATTCGAACCCGGGTCCCTGGCGCTGTGAGGCAACAGTGCTAACCATTATGCCACCGTGTTGCCCACTGTCTTCCCTAGATTTTTAAAAAATGCGTAGATGCAATCCATCTGGAACAGGGGTTTTATCTTCTTTGAGTTTGATGACATAGAAACATAGAAACTAGGAGCAGGAGTAGGCCATTCGGCCCGTCGAGCCTGCTCCACCATTCAATACGATCATGGCTGATCATCCAAATCCAGTACCCTGTCCCTGCTTTCTCACACAGAATCCCCATGGAGCCTGCACCGACACATATCCCACCCTATCCCCGTAACCCCACGTATTTAATTCCCCCTAACATATCCCATCCTATCCCCGTAACCCCACATATTTAATCCCCCCCTAACACTAAGGGTCAATTTATCATAGCCAAAGTTTATATAATATATCCCCTTTTTGAATTTTAAGTGCACTTATCTCATTACTAATCTCATCATCCAATGTCATGTCCACCTTTTCTATCTCCCTGGTAAATACTGAAGAAAAATAATTATTTAATATTTCTGCCATCTCTCTATCGTTACCTGTGGTATTATCCTGTCTATCCCTTAATGGCGCTATTGTGATCACAACCTTCCTTTTTTTATTGAGGTGCCAGTAAAATATGTTACTATTTTGTTTTATGTTCCTTGATAATTTAATTTCATAGTTCCTCTTTGCCTCCCTAATTGTTTCTCTGTCTCTCTGTCTCTCTCTCTCTGTCTCTGTCTCTCTGACTCTCTGTCTCTGTCTCTGTCTCTATCTGTCTCTGTCTCACTGTTTCTGCACTGTCGGAGGGGCAGTACTGAGGGAACGCTGCACTGTCGGAGGGGCAGTACTGAGGGAGCGCTGCACTGTTGGAGGGGCAGTACTGAGGGAGTGCCACACTGTCGGAGGGGCAGTACTGAGGGAGCTCCGCACTGTCGGAGGGGCAGTACTGAGGGAGCTCCGCACTGTCGGAGGGGCAGTACTGAGGGAGCGCCGCACTGTCGGAGGGGCAGTACTGAGGGAGCTCCGCACTGTCGGAGGGGCAGTACTGAGGGAGCGCCGCACTGTCGGAGGGGCAGTACTGAGGGAGTGCTGCACTGTCGGAGGGACAGTACTGAGGGAGTGCTTGCACTGTCGGAGGGGCAGTACTGAGGGAGCGCCGCACTGTCGGAGGGGCAGTACTGAGGGAGTGCTGCACTGTCGGAGGGGCGGTACTGAGGGAGCGCCGCACTGTCGGAGGGGCAGTACTGAGGGAGCGCCGCACTGTCGGAGGGGCAGTACTGAGGGAGCGCCGCACTGTCGGAGGGGCAGTACTGAGGGAGCGCCGCACTGTCGGAGGGGCAGTACTGAGGGAGCGCCGCACTGTCGGAGGGGCAGTACTGAGGGAGCGCCGCACTGTCGGAGGGGCAGTACTGAGGGAGCGCCGCACTGTCGGAGGGGCAGTACTGAGGGAGCGCCGCACTGTCGGAGGGGCAGTACTGAGGGAGCGCTGAACTGTCGGAGGGCAGTACTGAGGGAGCGCTGCACTGTCAGAGGGGCAGTACTGAGGGAGCGCCGCACTGTCGGAGGGGCAGTACTGAGGGAGTGCTGCACTGTCGGAGGGACAGTACTGAGGGAGCGCCGCCCTGTCGGAGGGGCAGTACTGAGGGAGCGCCGCCCTGTCGGAGGGGCAGTACTGAGGGAGCGCTGCACTGTCAGAGGGGCAGTACTGAGGGAGCGCCGCACTGTCGGAGGGGCAGTACTGAGGGAGTGCCGCACTGTCGGAGGGGCAGTACTGAGGGAGTGCTGCACTGTCGGAGGGGCAGTACTGAGGGAGCGCCGCACTGTCGGAGGGGCAGTACTGAGGGAGCGCTGCACTGTCAGAGGGGCAGTACTGAGGGAGCGCTGCACTGTCAGAGGGGCAGTACTGAGGGAGCGCCGCACTGTCGGAGGGCCAGTACTGGGGGAGCGCTGCACTGTCAGAGGGGCAGTACTGAGGGAGCGCTGCACTGTCGGAGGGGCAGCACTGAGGGAGTGCCGCACTGTCAGAGGGGCAGTACTGAGGGAGTGCTGCACTGTCGGAGGGTCGGTACTGAGGGAGCGCCGCACTGTTGGAGGGGCAGTACTGAGGGAGCGCCGCACTGTCGGAGGGTCGGTACTGAGGGAGCGCCGCACTGTCGGAGGGGCAGTACTGAGGGAGCGCCGCACTGTCGGAGGGGCAGTACTGAGGGAGCGCCGCACTGTCAGAGGGGCAGTACTGAGTGAGCGGTGCACTGTTGGAGGGGGAGTACTGAGAGAGCGCCGCACTGTCGGAGGGGCAGTACTGAGTGAGCGGTGCACTGTCGGAGGTGCAGTACTGAGGGAGCGCCGCACTGTCGGAGGGGCAGTACTGAGGGAGCGCCGCACTGTCGGAGGGTCAGTACTGAGGGAGCGCCGCACTGTCGGAGGGGCAGTACTGAGGGAGCGCCGCACTGTCAGAGAGGGCAGTACTGAGGGAGTGCCGCACTGTCGGAGGGACAGTACTGAGGGAGTGCTGCACTGTCGGAGGGGCAGTACTGAGGGAGCGCCGCACTGTCGGAGGGGCAGTACTGAGGGAGCGCTGCACTGTCGAAGGGGCAGTACTGAGGGAGCGCCGCACTGTCGGAGGGGCAGTACTGAGGGAGCGCCGCACTGTCGGAGGGGCAGTACTGAGGGAGCGCCGCACTGTCGGAGGGGCAGTACTGAGGGAGCGCCGCACTGTCGGAGGGGCAGTACTGAGGGAGCGCTGCACTGTCGGAGGGCAGTACTGAGGGAGCGCTGCACTGTCAGGGGGGCAGTACTGAGGGAGCGCCGCACTGTCGGAGGGGCAGTACTGAGGGAGTGCTGCACTGTCGGAGGGACAGTACTGAGGGAGCGCCGCCCTGTCGGAGGGGCAGTACTGAGGGAGCGCCGCCCTGTCGGAGGGGCAGTACTGAGGGAGCGCTGCACTGTCAGAGGGGCAGTACTGAGGGAGCGCCGCACTGTCGGAGGGGCAGTACTGAGGGAGTGATGCACTGTCGGAGGGGCAGTACTGAGGGAGCGCCGCACTGTCGGAGGGGCAGTACTGAGGGAGCGCCGCACTGTCGGATGGGCAGTACTGAGGGAGTGCTGCACTGTCGGAGGGGCAGTACTGAGGGAGCGCCGCACTGTCGGAGGGGCAGTACTGAGGGAGCGCTGCACTGTCAGAGGGGCAGTACTGAGGGAGCGCTGCACTGTCAGAGGGGCAGTACTGAGGGAGCGCCGCACTGTCGGAGGGGCAGTACTGGGGGAGCGCTGCACTGTCGGAGGGGCAGTACTGAGAGAGCGCCGCACTGTCGGAGGGGCAGTACTGGGGGAGCGCTGCACTGTCAGAGGGGCAGTACTGAGGGAGCGCTGCACTGTCGGAGGGGCAGCACTGAGGGAGTGCCGCACTGTCAGAGGGGCAGTACTGAGGGAGTGCTGCACTGTCGGAGGGTCGGTACTGAGGGAGTGCTGCACTGTCGGAGGGTCGGTACTGAGGGAGCGCCGCACTGTCGGAGGGGCAGTACTGAGGGAGCGCCGCACTGTCAGAGAGGGCAGTACTGAGGGAGCGCTGCACTGTCGGAGGGACAGTACTGAGGGAGTGCCGCACTGTCGGAGGGACAGTACTGAGGGAGTGCTGCACTGTCGGAGGGGCAGTACTGAGGGAGCGCCGCACTGTCGGAGGGGCAGTACTGAGGGAGCGCCGCACTGACGGAGGGGCAGTACTGAGGGAGCTCCGCACTGTCGGAGGGGCGGTACTGAGGGAGAGCCGCACTGTCGGAGGGGCAGTACTGAGGGAGTGCTGCACTGTCAGAGGGGCAGTACTGAGGGAGCGCCGCACTGTCAGAGGGGCAGTACTGAGGGAGCGCCGCACTGTCAGAGGGGCAGTACTGAGGGAGCGCCGCACTGTCAGAGGGGCAGTACTGAGGGAGCGCCGCACTGTCGGAGGGGCAGTACTGGGGGAGCGCTCCACTGTCAGAGGGGCAGTACTGAGGGAGCGCTGCACTGTCAGAGGGGCAGTACTGAGGGAGCGCCGCACTGTCAGAGGGGCAGGCTCAAGGGGCCGAATAGCCTACTCCAGTTCCTATCATCTGTGTTTCTATGTTTCGATGTGTCTGTCGTCTATGAATCTTTCCGTGTGTCACTTGACTCTCAGTTCCTTACGATGGTCTCATCGGGATATCCTCATGGTTTTAACTTCCTTCTTTTTCAGATGTGTTCCATTTACCTCCGTAACATTCTGAGAAGCTGGTTCCCTCTCTGGAATATTTATGTCCTGCTGTGTGTCAGTTTTCATGGTGAGTCTTGCTGCAGCTGAAACATGCTGAAAAGAATGAGAAGTCGCACAACACCAGGTTATAGTCCAACAGATTTATTTAATTTTACAAGCTTTCGGAGCAGTTCGCTCCTTCGTCAGGTACTAAACTTAC
>JASTWF010002468.1:0-25958 GCA_030390025.1 Squalus acanthias | reverse complement strand
ACAGACGGTGCGTCCCATCGACCGTCCCCCTCAGACAGACGTGCGTCCCATCGACTGTCCCCTCAGACAGACGGTGCGTCCCATCGACGTCCCCTCAGACAGACGTGCGTCCCATCGACTGTCCCCCTCAGACAGACGGTGCGTCCATCGACTGTCCCCCCCAGACAGACGTGCGTCCCATCGACCGTCCCCCTCAACAGACAGTGCGTCCCATCGACCGTCCCCCTCAGACAGACGGTGCGTCCCATCGACTGTCCCCCTCAGACAGACGGTGCGTCCCATCGACTGTCCCCCTCAGACAGACGGTGCGTCCCATCGACCGTCCTCCTCAGACAGACGGTGCGTCCCATCGACTGATCCCCCTCAGACAGACGGTGCGTCCATCGACTGTCCCCTCAGACAGACGTGCGTCCCATCGACTGTCCCCCTCAGTCAGACGGTGCGTCCATCGACCGTCACCCTCAGTCAGACGGTGCGTCCCGATCGACCGTCCTCCTCAGTCAGACGAGTGCGTCCCATCGACCGTCCACTCAGACAGACGGTGCGTCCATCGACGTCCCCCCTCCGACAGGACGGTGCGTCCCATCGACTGTCCCCCTCAGACAGACGGTGCGTCCCATCGACGTCCCCCTCAGCAGACGGTGCGTCCATCGACCGTCCTCCTCAGACAGACGGTGACGTCCAGCGACTGTCCCCCTCAGACAGACGTGCGTCCCATCGACCGTCCCCCTCAGACAGACGGTGCGTCCATCGACCGTCGCCCCTCAGACAGACGGTGGCGTCCCATCGACTGTCCCCCACAGACAAGACGGTGCGTCCATCGACTGTCCCCCTCAGACAGACGGTGCGTCCCATCGACTGTCCCCCTCAGACAGACTGTGCGTCCCATCGACCGTCCCCCTCAGACAGACGGTGCGTCCCATCGACCGTCCCCCTCAGACAGACAGTGCGTCCCATCGACTGTCCCCCTCAGACAGACGGTGCGTCCCATCGACCGTCCCCCTCAGACAGACGGTGCGTCCCATCGACCGTCCCCTCAGACAGACGGTGTGTCCCATCGACGTCCCCCTCAGACAGACGGTGCGTCCCATCGACCGTCCCCCTCAGACAGACGGTGCGTCCCATCGACCGTCCCCCTCAGACAGACGGTGCGTCCCATCGACCGTCCCCTCAGACAGACGGTGCGTCCATCGACTGTCCCCCTCAGACAGACGGTGCGTCCCATCGACCGTCCCCCTCAGACAGACGGTGCGTCCATCGACCGTCCCCTCAGACAGACGGTGCGTCCATCGACCGTCCCCTCAGACAGACGGTGCGTCCCATCGACTGTCCCCCTCAGACAGACGGTGCGTCCCATCGACTGTCCCCCTCAGACAGACGGTGCGTCCCATCGACTGTCCCCCTCAGACAGACGGTGCGTCCCATCGACTGTCCCCCTCAGACAGACGGTGCGTCCCATCGACCGTCCCCCTCAGACAGACGGTGCGTCCCATCGACTGTCCCCCTCAGACAGACGGTGCGTCCCATCGACTGTCCCCTCAGACAGACGGTGCGTCCCATCGACTGTCCCCCTCAGACAGACGGTGCGTCCCATCGACTGTCCCCCTCAGACAGACGGTGCGTCCCATCGACCGTCCCCCTCAGACAGACGGTGCGTCCCATCGACTGTCCCCCTCAGACAGACGGTGCGTCCCATCGACCGTCCCCCTCAGACAGACGGTGCGTCCCATCGACCGTCCCCCTCAGACAGACGGTGCGTCCCATCGACCGTCCCCCTCAGACAGACGGTGCGTCCCATCGACTGTCCCCCTCAGACAGACGGTGCGTCTCATCGACCGTCCCGCCTCAGACAGACGGTGCGTCTCATCGACCGTCCCCCTCAGACAGACGGTGCGTCTCATCGACCGTCCCCCTCAGACAGACGGTGCGTCTCATCGACAGTCCCCCTCAGACAGACGGTGCGTCCCATCGACTGTCCCCCTCAGACAGACAGTGCGTCCCATCGACCGTCCCCCTCAGACAGTGCGTCCCATCGACCGTCCCCCTCAGACAGTGCGTCCCATCGACCGTCCCCTCAGACAGTGCATCCCATCGACTGTCCCCCTCAGACAGACGGTGCGTCCCATCGACTGTCCCCCTCAGACAGACTGTGTGTCCCATCGACCGTCCCCCTCAGACAGACGGTGCGTCCCATCGACCGTCCCCCTCAGACAGACTGTGCGTCCCATCGACCGTCCCCCTCAGACAGACGTGCGTCCCATTGACCGTCCCCCTCAGACAGACGGTGTGTCCCATTGACCGTCCCCCTCAGACAGACGGTGCGTCCCATCGACTGTCCCCCTCAGACAGACGGTGCGTCCCATCGACTGTCCCCCTCAGACAGACAGGTGCGTCCCATCGACTGTCCCCCTCAGACAGACGGTGCGTCCCATCGACTGTCCCCTCAGACAGACGGTGCGTCCCATCGACCGTCCCCCTCAGACAGACGGTGCGTCCCATCGACCGTCCCCCTCAGACAGACGGTGCGTCCCATCGACCGTCCCCTCAGACAGACGGTGCGTCCCATCGACCTGTCCCCCCTCAGACAGACGGTGCGTCCCATCGACTGTCCCCCTCAGACAGACGGTGCGTCCCATCGACTGTCCCCCTCAGACAGTGCGTCCCATCGACTGTCCCCCTCAGACAGACGGTGCGTCCCATCGACCGTCCCCCTCAGACAGACGGTGCGTCCCATCGACTGTCCCCCTCAGACAGACGGTGCGTCCCATCGACCGTCCCCCTCAGACAGACGGTGCGTCCCATCGACTGTCCCCCTCAGACAGACGGTGCGTCCCATCGACTGTCCCCCTCAGACAGAGCGTCCCATCGACTGTCCCCCTCAGACGGTGCGTCCCATCGACTGTCCCCCTCAGACAGTGCGTCCCATCGACTGTCCCCCTCAGACAGACGGTGCGTCCCATCGACTGTCCCCCTCAGACAGACGGTGCGTCCCATCGACTGTCCCCCTCAGACAGACGGTGCGTCCCATCGACGTCCCCCTCAGACAGACGGTGCGTCCCATCGACTGTCCCCCTCAGACAGACGGTGCGTCCCATCGACTGTCCCCCTCAGACAGACGGTGCGTCCCATCGACCGTCCCCCTCAGACAGACGGTGCGTCCCATCGACTGTCCCCCTCAGACAGACGGTGCGTCCCATCGACTGTCCCCCTCAGACAGACGGTGCGTCCCATCGACTGTCCCCCTCAGACAGACGGTGCGTCCCATCGACTGTCCCCCTCAGACAGACGGTGCGTCCCATCGACCGTCCCCCTCAGACAGACGGTGCGTCCCATCGACGTCCCTCTCAGACAGACGGTGCGTCCCATCGACTGTCCCCCTCAGACAGACAGGTGCGTCCCATCGACTGTCCCCCTCAGACAGACAGTGCGTCCCATCGACCGTCCCCCTCAGACAGACGGTGCGTCCCATCGACCGTCCCCCTCAGACAGACAGTGCGTCACATCGACTGTCCCCCTCAGACAGACGGTGCGTCCCATCGACCGTCCCCCTCAGACAGACGGTGCGTCCCATCGACTGTCCCCTCAGACAGACGGTGCGTCCCATCGACCGTTCCCCTCAGACAGACGGTGCGTCCATCGACAGTCCCCCTCAGACAGACGGTGCGTCCCATCGACCGTCCCCTCAGACAGACGGTGCGTCCCATCGACTGTCCCTCTCAGACAGACGGTGCGTCCCATCGACTGTCCCTCCTCAGACAGACGGTGCGTCCCATCGACTGTCCCCCTCAGACAGACGGTGCGTCCCATCGACTGTCCCCCTCAGACAGACGGTGCGTCCCATCGACTGTCCCCTCAGACAGACGGTGCGTCCATCGACCGTCCCCCTCAGACGTGCGTCCATCGACCTGTCCCCCTCAGACAGACGGTGCGTCCCATCGACCGTCCCCCTCAGACAGACGGTGCGTCCCATCGACTGTCCCCCTCAGACAGACGGTGCGTCCATCGACCTGTCCCCCTCAGACAGACGGTGCGTCCATCGACCGTCCCCCTCAGACAGACGTGCGTCTCATCGACTGTCCCCTCAGACAGACGGTGCGTCCCATCGACTGTCCCCCTCAGACAGACGGTGCGTCCCATCGACAGTCCCCCTCAGACAGACGGTGCGTCCATCGACTGTCCCCCTCAGACAGACGGTGCGTCCCATCGACCGTCCCCCTCAGACAGACAGTGCGTCCCATCGACCGTCCCCTCAACAGACGTGCGTCCCAGCGACAGTCCCCCTCAGACGGTGCGTCCCATCGACTGTCCCCCTCAGACAGGTGCGTCCCATCGACTGTCCCCCTCAGACAGACGGTGCGTCCCATCGACTGTCCCCTCAGACAGACTGTGCGTCCCATCGACCGTCCCCCTCAGACAGACGGTGCGTCCCATCGACCGTCCCCCTCAGACAGACGGGCGTCCCATCGACCGTCCCCCTCAGACAGACGGTGCGTCCCATCGACCGTCCCCCTCAGACAGACGGTGCGTCCATCGACCGTCCCCCTCAGACAGACGGTGCGTCCCATCGACAGTCCCCCTCAGACAGACGGTGCGTCCCATCGACTGTCCCCCTCAGACAGACGGTGCGTCCCATCGACCGTCCCCCTCAGACAGACGGTGCGTCACATCGACCGTCCCCCTCAGACAGACGGTGCGTCCCATCGACCTGTCCCCCTCAGACAGACGGTGCGTCCCATCGACTGTCCCCCTCAGACAGACGGTGCGTCCCATCGACTGTCCCCCTCAGACAGACGGTGCGTCCCATCGACCGTCCTCCTCAGACAGACGGTGCGTCCCATCGACCGTCCCCCTCAGACAGACGGTGCGTCCCATCGACAGTCCCCCTCAGACAGACGGTGCGTCCCATCGACTGTCCCCCTCAGACAGACGGTGCGTCCCATCGACCGTCCCCTCAGACAGACGGTGCGTCCCATCGACTGTCCCCCTCAGACAGACGGTGCGTCCCATCGACCGTCCCCCTCAGACAGACGGTGCGTCCCATCGACCGTCCCCCTCAGACAGACGGTGCGTCCCATCGACAGTCCCCCTCAGACAGACGGTGCGTCCATCGACCGTCCCCCTCAGACAGACGGTGCGTCCATCGACTGTCCCCCTCAGACAGACGTGCGTCCCATCGACCGTCCCCCTCAGACAGACGGTGCGTCCCATCGACTGTCCCCCTCAGACAGACGGTGCGTCCCATCGACTGTCCCCCTCAGACAGACGGTGCGTCCCATCGACTGTCCCCCTCAGACAGACGGTGCGTCCCATCGACCGTCCCCCTCAGACAGACGGTGCGTCCCATCGACCGTCCCCCTCAGACAGACGGTGCGTCCCATCGACTGTCCCCCTCAGACAGACGGTGCGTCCCATCGACTGTCCCCCTCAGACAGACGGTGCTTCACATCGACCGTCCCCCTCAGACAGACGGTGCGTCCCATCGACTGTCCCCCTCAGACAGACGGTGCGTCCCATCGACTGTCCCCCTCAGACAGACGGTGCGTCCCATCGACCGTCCCCCTCAGACAGACAGTGCGTCCCATCGACTGTCCCCCTCAGACAGACGGTGCGTCCCATCGACTGTCCCCCTCAGACAGACGGTGCGTCCCATCGACTGTCCCCCTCAGACAGACGGTGCGTCCATCGACCGTCCCCTCAGACAGATGGTGCGTCTCATCGACCGTCCCCCTCAGACAGACGGTGCGTCTCATCGACCGTCCCCCTCAGACAGACAGTGCGTCCCATCGACAGTCCCCCTCAGACAGACGGTGCGTCTCATCGACCGTCCGCCTCAGACAGACGGTGCGTCTCATCGACCGTCGCCTTCAGACAGACGGTGCGTCTCATCGACCGTCCCCCTCAGACAGACGGTGCGCCTCATCGACAGTCCCCCTCAGACAGACGGTGCGTCCCATCGACTGTCCCCCTCAGACAGACAGCGCGTCCCATCGACCGTCCCCCTCAGACAGTGCGTCCCATCGACCGTCCCCCTCAGACGGTGCGTCCCATCGACCGTCTCCCTCAGACAGTGCGTCCCATCGACTGTCCCCCTCAGACAGACGGTGCGTCCCATCGACTGTCCCCCTCAGACAGACTGTGCGTCCCATCGACCGTCCCCCTCAGACAGATGGTGCGTCACATCGACCGTCCCCCTCAGACAGACAGTGCGTCCCATCGACCGTCCCCCTCAGACAGACAGTGCGGCCCATCGACCGTCCCCCTCAGACAGACGGTGCGTCCCATTGACCGTCCCCCTCAGACAGACGGTGTGTCCCATCGACCGTCCCCCTCAGACAGACGGTGCGTCCCATCGACCGTCCCCCTCAGACAGACGGTGCGTCCCATCGACTGTCCCCCTCAGACAGACGTGCGTCCCATCGACTGTCCCCCTCAGACAGACGGTGCGTCCCATCGACTGTCCCCTCAGACAGACGGTGCGTCCCATCGACCGTCCCCCTCAGACAGACGGTGCGTCCATCGACCGTCCCCCTCAGACAGACGGTGCGTCCCATCGACTGTCCCCTCAGACAGACGGTGCGTCCCATCGACTGTCCCACTCAGCAGACGGTGCGTCCCATCGACTGTCCCCCTCAGACAGACGGTGCGTCCCATCGACTGTCCCCCTCAGACAGACGGTGCGTCCCATCGACTGTCCCCCTCAGACAGACAGTGCGTCCCATCGACCGTCCCCCTCAGACAGACGGTGCGTCCCATCGACTGTCCCCCTCAGACAGACGGTGCGTCCCATCGACTGTCCCCCTCAGACAGACGGTGCGTCCCATCGACTGTCCCCCTCAGACAGACGGTGCGTCCCATCGACTGTCCCCCTCAGACAGACGGTGCGTCCCATCGACCAGTCCCCCTCAGACAGACGGTGCGTCCCATCGACAGTCCCCCTCAGACAGACGGTGCGTCCCATCGGCAGTCCCCCTCAGACAGATGGTGCGTCTCATCGACCGTCCCCCTCAGACAGACGGTGCGTCTCATCGACCGTCCCCCTCAGACAGACGGTGCGTCTCATCGACAGTCCCCCTCAGACAGACGGTGCGTCTCATCGACCGTCCGCCTCAGACAGACGGTGCGTCTCATCGACCGTCCCCCTCAGACAGACGGTGCGTCTCATCGACCGTCCCCCTCAGACAGACGGTGCGTCTCATCGACAGTCCCCCTCAGACAGACGGTGCGTCCCATCGACTGTCCCCCTCAGACAGACAGTGCGTCCCATCGACCGTCCCCCTCAGACAGTGCGTCCCATCGACCGTCCCCCTCAGACAGTGCGTCCCATCGACCGTCCCCCTCAGACAGTGCATCCCATCGACTGTCCCCCTCAGACAGACGGTGCGTCCCATCGACTGTCCCCCTCAGACAGACTGTGTGTCCCATCGACCGTCCCCCTCAGACAGACGGTGCGTCCCATCGACCGTCCCCCTCAGACAGACTGTGCGTCCCATCGACCGTCCCCCTCAGACAGACGGTGCGTCCCATTGATCGTCCCCCTCAGACAGACGGTGTGTCCCATCGACCGTCCCCCTCAGACAGACGGTGCGTCCCATCGACTGTCCCCCTCAGACAGACGGTGCGTCCCATCGACTGTCCCCCTCAGACAGACAGTGCGTCCCATCGACTGTCCCCCTCAGACAGACGGTGCGTCCCATCGACTGTGCCCCTCAGACAGACAGTGCGTCCCATCGACCGTCCCCCTCAGACAGACGGTGTGTCCCATCGACCGTCCCCCTCAGACAGACGGTGCGTCCCATTGACCGTCTCCCTCAGACAGACGGTGCGTCCCATCGACTGTCCCCCTCAGACAGACGGTGCGTCCCATCGACTGTCCCCCTCAGACAGACGGTGCGTCCCATCGACTGTCCCCCTCAGACAGGTGCGTCCCATCGACTGTCCCCCTCAGACAGACGGTGCGTCCCATCGACCGTCCCCCTCAGACAGACGGTGCGTCCCATCGACTGTCCCCCTCAGACAGACGGTGCGTCCCATCGACCGTCCCCCTCAGACAGACGGTGCGTCCCATCGACTGTCCCCCTCAGACAGACGGTGCGTCCCATCGACTGTCCCCCTCAGACAGAGCGTCCCATCGACTGTCCCCCTCAGACGGTGCGTCCCATCGACTGTCCCCCTCAGACAGACGGTGCGTCCCATCGACAGTCCCCCTCAGACAGACGGTGCGTCCCATCGACAGTCCCCCTCAGACAGACGGTGCGTCCCATCGACTGTCCCCCTCAGACAGACGGTGCGTCCCATCGACCGTCCCCCTCAGACAGACGGTGCGTCCCATCGACTGTCCCCCTCAGACAGACGGTGCGTCCCATCGACTGTCCCCCTCAGACAGACGGTGCGTCCCATCGACCTGTCCCCCTCAGACAGACGGTGCGTCCCATCGACTGTCCCCCTCAGACAGACGGTGCGTCCCATCGACTGTCCCCCTCAGACAGACGGTGCGTCCCATCGACTGTCCCCCTCAGACAGACGGTGCGTCCCATCGACTGTCCCCCTCAGACAGACGGTGCGTCCCATCGACCGTCCCCCTCAGACAGACGGTGCGTCCCATCGACTGTCCCCCTCAGACAGACGGTGCGTCCCATCGACTGTCCCCCTCAGACAGACGGTGCGTCCCATCGACTGTCCCCCTCAGACAGACGGTGCGTCCCATCGACTGTCCCCCTCAGACAGACAGTGCGTCCCATCGACCGTCCCCCTCAGACAGACGGTGCGTCCCATCGACTGTCCCCCTCAGACAGACGGTGCGTCCCATCGACCGTCCCCCTCAGACAGACGGTGCGTCCCATCGACTGTCCCCTCAGACAGACGGTGCGTCCCATCGACAGTCCCCTCAGACAGACGGTGCGTCCCATCGACAGTCCCCCAGACAGACGAGTGCTTCCCATCGACTGTCCCCTCAGCCAGAAGGTGCGTCCCATCGACGTCCCCCTCAGACAGACGGTGCGTCCCATCGACTGTCCCCCTCAGACAGACTGTGCATCCCATCGACTGTCCCCCTCAGACAGCGACAGTGCGTCCCATCGACCGTCTCCCTCAGACAGACGGTGCGTCCCATCGACCGTCCCCCTCAGACAGACGTGCGTCCCATCGACCGTCCCCCTCAGACAGACGGTTGCGTCCCATCGACAGTCCCCTCAGATCAGACGTGCGTCCCATCGACAGTCCCCCTCAGACGGTGCGTCCCATCGACCTGTCCCCCTCAGACGGTGCGTCCCATCGACCGTCCCCCCTCAGACGACGGTGCGTCCCATTCGACTGTCCCCCTCAGACAGACGGTGCGTCCCATCGACCGTCCCCCTCAGACAGACGGTGCGTCCCATCGACTGTCCCCCTCAGACAGACGGTGCGTCCCATCGACTGTCCCCCTCAGACAGACGGTGCGTCCCATCGACCGTCCCCTCAGACAGACGTGCGTCCCATCGACTGTCCCCCTCAGACAGACGGTGCGTCCCATCGACCGTCCCCCTCAGACAGACGGTGCGTCCCATCGACTGTCCCCCTCAGACAGACGGTGCGTCCATCGACTGTCCCCCTCAGACAGACGGTGCGTCCCATCGACCGTCCCCCTCAGACAGACGGTGCGTCCCATCGACTGTCCCCCTCAGACAGACGGTGCGTCCCATCGACTGTCCCCCTCAGACAGACGGTGCGTCCCATCGACTGTCCCCTCAGACAGACGGTGCGTCCCATCGACTGTCCCCCTCAGACAGACGGTGCGTCCCATCGACCGTCCCCCTCAGACAGACGGTGCGTCCCATCGACTGTCCCCCTCAGACAGACGGTGCGTCCCATCGACCGTCCCCCTCAGACAGACGGTGCGTCTCCATCGACAGTCCCCCTCAGACAGACGGTGCGTCCCATCGACCGTCCCCCTCAGACAGACGGTGCGTCCCATCGACTGTCCCCCTCAGACAGACGTGCGTCCCATCGACCGTCCCCCTCAGACAGACGGTGCGTCCCATCGACCGTCCCCCTCAGACAGACGGTGCGTCCCATCGACCGTCCCCCTCAGACACGGTGCGTCCCATCGACTGTCCCCCTCAGACAGACGGTGCGTCCCATCGACTGTCCCCCTCAGACAGACGGTGCGTCCCATCGACTGTCCCCCTCAGACAGACGGTGCGTCCCATCGACTGTCCCCCTCAGACAGACGGTGCGTCCCATCGACCGTCCCCCTCAGACAGACGGTGCGTCCCATCGACTGTCCCCCTCAGACAGACGGTGCGTCCCATCGACCGTCCCCCTCAGACAGACGGTGCGTCCCATCGACTGTCCCCCTCAGACAGACGGTGCGTCCCATCGACTGTCCCCCTCAGACAGACGGTGCGTCCCATCGACCGACCCTCTCAGACGGTGCGTCCCATCGACTGTCCCCTCAGACAGACGGTGCGTCCCATCGACGTCCCCCTCAGACAGACGGTGCGTCCCATCGACTGTCCCCCTCAGACAGACGGTGCGTCCCATCGACTGTCCCCCTCAGACAGACGGTGCGTCCCATCGACCGTCCCCCTCAGACAGACGGTGCGTCCCATCGACCGTCCCCCTCAGACAGACGGTGCGTCCCATCGACTGTCCCCCTCAGACAGACGTGCGTCCCATCGACCGTCCCCCTCAGACAGACGGTGCGTCCCATCGACTGTCCCCCTCAGACAGACGGTGCGTCCCATCGACTGTCCCCCTCAGACAGACGGTGCGTCCCATCGACTGTCCCCCTCAGACAGACGGTGCGTCCCATCGACCGTCCCCCTCAGACAGACGGTGCGTCCCATCGACTGTCCCCCTCAGACAGACGGTGCGTCCCATCGACTGTCCCCCTCAGACAGACGGTGCGTCCCATCGACTGTCCCCCTCAGACAGACGGTGCGTCCCATCGACTGTCCCCCTCAGACAGACGGTGCGTCCCATCGACTGTCCCCCTCAGACAGACGGTGCGTCCCATCGACTGTCCCCCTCAGACAGACGGTGCGTCCCATCGACTGTCCCCCTCAGACAGACGGTGCGTCCCATCGACTGTCCCCCTCAGACAGACGGTGCGTCCCATCGACTGTCCCCCTCAGACAGACGGTGCGTCCCATCGACTGTCCCCCTCAGACAGACGGTGCGTCCCATCGACCGTCCCCCTCAGACAGACGGTGCGTCCCATCGACCGTCCCCCTCAGACAGACGGTGCGTCCCATCGACCGTCCCCCTCAGACAGACGGTGCGTCCATCGACCGTCCCCCTCAGACAGACGGTGCGTCCCATCGACTGTCCCCCTCAGACAGACGGTGCGTCTCATCGACCGTCCCCTCAGACAGACGGTGCGTCCCATCGACCGTCCCCCTCAGACAGACGGTGCGTCCATCGACTGTCCCCCTCAGACAGACGGTGCGTCCCATCGACCGTCCCCCTCAGACAGACGGTGCGTCCCATCGACTGTCCCCCTCAGACAGACGGTGCGTCCCATCGACTGTCCCCCTCAGACAGAGCGTCCCATCGACAGTCCCCCTCAGACAGACGGTGCGTCCCATCGACTGTGCCCCTCAGACAGACAGTGCGTCCCATCGACCGTCCCCCTCAGACAGACGGTGTGTCCCATCGACCGTCCCCCTCAGACAGACGGTGCGTCCCATTGACCGTCTCCCTCAGACAGACGGTGCGTCCCATCGTCTGTCCCCCCCAGACAGACGGTGCGTCCCATCGACCGTCCCCCTCAGACAGACGGTGCGTCCCATCGACTGTCCCCCTCAGACAGTGCGTCCCATCGACTGTCCCCCTCAGACAGACGGTGCGTCCCATCGACCGTCCCCCTCAGACAGACGGTGCGTCTCATCGACCGTCCCCCTCAGACAGACGGTGCGTCCCATCGACTGTCCCCCTCAGACAGACAGTGCGTCCCATCGACTGTCCCCCTCAGACAGACGGTGCGTCCCATCGACTGTCCCCCTCAGACAGACGGTGCGTCCCATCGACCGTCCTCCTCAGACAGACGGTGCGTCCCATCGACTGTCCCCCTCAGACAGACGGTGCGTCCCATCGACCGTCCTCCTCAGACAGACGGTGCGTCCCATCGACTGTCCCCCTCAGACAGACAGAACGTCCCATCGACTGTCCCCCTCAGACAGACGGTGCGTCCCATCGACCGTCCCCCTCAGACGGTGCGTCCCATCGACCGTCCTCCTCAGACAGACGGTGCGTCCCATCGACCGTCCCCCTCAGACAGACGGTGCGTCCATCGACCGTCCCCCTCAGACAGACGGTGCGTCCCATCGACCGTCCCCCTCAGACAGACGGTGCGTCCCATCGACTGTCCTCTCAGACAGACGGTGCGTCCCATCGACTGTCCCCTCAGACAGACGGTGCGTCCCATCGACTGTCCCCCTCAGACAGACGGTGCGTCCCATCGACTGTCCCCCTCAGACAGACGGTGCGTCCCATCGACTGTCCCCCTCAGACAGACGGTGCGTCCCATCGACCGTCCCCCTCAGACAGACGGTGCGTCCCATCGACAGTCCCCCTCAGACAGACGGTGCGTCCCATCGACAGTCCCCCTCAGACAGACGGTGCGTCCCATCGACTGTCCCCCTCAGACAGACGGTGCGTCCCATCGACTGTCCCCCTCAGACAGACGGTGCGTCCCATCGACCGTCCGCCTCAGACAGACGGTGCGTCTCATCGACCGTCCCCCTCAGACAGACGGTGCGTCCCATCGACCGTCCCCCTCAGACAGACGGTGCGTCCCATCGACTGTCCCCCTCAGACAGACGGTGCGTCCCATCGACCGTCCCCCTCAGACAGACGGTGCGTCCCATCGACCGTCCCCCTCAGACAGACGGTGCGTCCCATCGACGTCCCCCTCAGACACGTGCGTCCCATCGACCGTCCCCCTCAGACGGTGCGTCCCATCGACCGTCCCCCTCAGACAGTGCGTCCCATCGACTGTCCCCCTCAGACAGACGGTGCGTCCCATCGACTGTCCCCCTCAGACAGACTGTGCGTCCCATCGACCGTCCCCCCTCAGACAGACGGTGCGTCCCATCGACCGTCCCCCTCAGACAGACGGTGCGTCCCATCGACCGTCCCCCTCAGACAGACGGTGCGTCCCATCGACCGTCCCCCTCAGACAGACGGTGCGTCCCATCGACCGTCCCCCTCAGACAGACGGTGCGTCCCATCGACCGTCCCCCTCAGACAGACGGTGCGTCCCATCGACTGTCCCCCTCAGACAGACGGTGCGTCTCATCGACCGTCCGCCTCAGACAGACGGTGCGTCTCATCGACCGTCCCCCTCAGACAGACGGTGCGTCTCATCGACCGTCCCCCTCAGACAGACGGTGCGTCCCATCGACTGTCCCCCTCAGACAGACGGTGCGTCCCATCGACCGTCCCCCTCAGACGGTGCGTCCCATCGACCGTCCCCCTCAGACAGACGGTGCGTCCCATCGACTGTCCCCCTCAGACAGACGGTGCGTCCCATCGACTGTCCCCCTCAGACAGACGGTGCGTCCCATCGACCGTCCCCCTCAGACAGACGGTGCGTCCCATCGACCGTCCCCCTCAGACAGACGGTGCGTCCCATCGACCGTCCCCCTCAGACAGACGGTGCGTCCCATCGACCGTCCCCCTCAGACAGACGGTGCGTCCCATCGACTGTCCCCCTCAGACAGACGGTGCGTCCCATCGACCGTCCCCCTCAGACAGACGGTGCGTCCCATCGACCGTCCCCCTCAGACAGACGGTGCGTCCCATCGACTGTCCCCCTCAGACAGACGGTGCGTCCCATCGACTGTCCCCCTCAGACAGACGGTGCGTCCCATCGACTGTCCCCCTCAGACAGACGGTGCGTCCCATCGACTGTCCCCCTCAGACAGACGGTGCGTCCCATCGACTGTCCCCCTCAGACAGACGGTGCGTCCCATCGACCGTCCCCCTCAGACAGACGGTGCGTCCCATCGACTGTCCCCCTCAGACAGACGGTGCGTCCCATCGACTGTCCCCCTCAGACAGACGGTGCGTCCCATCGACTGTCCCCCTCAGACAGACGGTGCGTCCCATCGACCGTCCCCCTCAGACAGACGGTGCGTCCCATCGACCGTCCCCCTCAGACAGACGGTGCGTCTCATCGACCGTCCCCCTCAGACAGACGGTGCGTCCCATCGACAGTCCCCCTCAGACAGACGGTGCGTCCCATCGACCGTCCCCCTCAGACAGACGGTGCGTCCATCGACCGTCGCCCCTCAGACAGACGGTGCGTCTCATCGACCGTCCCCCTCAGACAGACGGTGCGTCCCATCGACAGTCCCCCTCAGACAGACGGTGCGTCCCATCGACTGTCCCCCTCAGACAGACGGTGCGTCCCATCGACCGTCCCCCTCAGACAGACGGTGCGTCCCATCGACCGTCCCCCTCAGACGGTGCGTCCCATCGACCGTCCCCCTCAGACAACGTGCGTCCCATCGACTGTCCCCCTCAGACAGACGGTGCGTCCCATCGACTGTCCCCCTCAGACAGACTGTGCGTCCCATCGACCGTCCCCCTCAGACAGACGGTGCGTCCCATCGACCGTCCCCCTCAGACAGACGGTGCGTCCCATCGACCGTCCCCCTCAGACAGACGGTGCGTCCCATCGACCGTCCCCCTCAGACAGACGGTGCGTCCCATCGACCGTCCCCCTCAGACAGACGGTGCGTCCCATCGACCGTCCCCCTCAGACAGACGGTGCGTCCCATCGACCGTCCCCCTCAGACAGACGGTGCGTCCCATCGACTGTCCCCCTCAGACAGACGTGCGTCCCATCGACTGTCCCCCTCAGACAGACGGTGCGTCCCATCGACTGTCCCCTCAGACAGACAGTGCGTCCCATCGACCGTCCCCCTCAGACAGACGGTGCGTCCCATCGACCGTCCCCTCAGACAGACGGTGCGTCCCATCGACTGTCCCCCTCAGACAGACGGTGCGTCCCATCGACTGTCCCCCTCAGACAGACGGTGCGTCCCATCGACTGTCCCCCTCAGACAGACAGTGCGTCCCATCGACTGTCCCCCTCAGACAGACGGTGCGTCCCATCGACTGTCCCCCTCAGACAGACAGTGCGTCCCATCGACCGTCCCCCTCAGACAGACGGTGCGTCCCATCGACTGTCCCCCTCAGACAGACGGTGCGTCCCATCGACTGTCCCCCAGACAGACGGTGCGTCCCATCGACTGTCCCTCTCAGACAGACGGTGCGTCCCATCGACTGTCCCCCTCAGACAGACAGTGCGTCCCATCGACCGTCCCCCTCAGACAGACGGTGCGTCCCATCGACTGTCCCCCTCAGACAGACGGTGCGTCCCATCGACAGTCCCCCTCAGACAGACGGTGCGTCTCATCAACCGTCCCCCTCAGACAGACGGTGCGTCTCATCGACCGTCCCCCTCATACAGACGGTGCGTCCCATCGACAGTCCCCCTCAGACAGACGGTGCGTCTCATCGACCGTCCGCCTCAGACAGACGGTGCGTCTCATCGACCGTCCCCCTCAGACAGACGGTGCGTCTCATCGACCGTCCCCCTCAGACAGACGGTGCGTCTCATCGACAGTCCCCCTCAGACAGACGGTGCGTCCCATCGACTGTCCCCCTCAGACAGACAGTGCGTCCCATCGACCGTCCCCCTCAGACAGTGCGTCCCATCGACCGTCCCCCTCAGACAGTGCGTCCCATCGACCGTCCCCCTCAGACAGTGCATCCCATCGACTGTCCCCCTCAGACAGACGGTGCGTCCCATCGACTGTCCCCCTCAGACAGACTGTGTGTCCCATCGACCGTCCCCCTCAGACAGACGGTGCGTCCCATCGACCGTCCCCCTCAGACAGACGGTGCGTCCCATCGACCGTCCCCCTCAGACAGACGGTGCGTCCCATCGATCGTCCCCCTCAGACAGACGGTGCGTCCCATCGACCGTCCCCCTCAGACAGACGGTGCGTCCCATCGACTGTCCCCCTCAGACAGACGGTGCGTCCCATCGACTGTCCCCCTCAGACAGACGTGCGTCCCATCGACTGTCCCCCTCAGACAGACGGTGCGTCCCATCGACTGTCCCCTCAGACAGACAGTGCGTCCCATCGACCGTCCCCCTCAGACAGACGGTGCGTCCCATCGACCTGTCCCCCTCAGACAGACGGTGCGTCCCATCGACCGTCTCCCTCAGACAGACGGTGCGTCCCATCGTCTGTCCCCCTCAGACAGACGGTGCGTCCCATCGACCTGTCCCCCTCAGACAGACGGTGCGTCCCATCGACTGTCCCCCTCAGACAGACGTGCGTCCCATCGACTGTCCCCCTCAGACAGACGGTGCGTCCCATCGACCGTCCCCCTCAGACAGACGGTGCGTCCCATCGACCGTCCCCCTCAGACAGACGGTGCGTCCCATCGACTGTCCCCCTCAGACAGACGGTGCGTCCCATCGACTGTCCCCCTCAGACAGACGGTGCTTCCCATCGACCGTCCCCCTCAGACAGACGGTGCGTCCCATCGACTGTCCCCCTCAGACAGACGGTGCGTCCCATCGACTGTCCCCCTCAGACAGACGGTGCGTCCCATCGACCGTCCCCCTCAGACAGACGGTGCGTCCCATCGACTGTCCCCCTCAGACAGACGGTGCGTCCCATCGACTGTCCCCCTCAGACAGACGGTGCGTCCCATCGACTGTCCCCCTCAGACAGACGGTGCGTCCCATCGACCGTCCCCTCAGACAGACGGTGCGTCTCATCGACCGTCCCCCTCAGACAGACGGTGCGTCTCATCGACCGTCCCCCTCAGACAGACAGTGCGTCCCATCGACAGTCCCCCTCAGACAGACGGTGCGTCTCATCGACCGTCCGCCTCAGACAGACGGTGCGTCCTCATCGACCGTCGCCTCAGACAGACGGTGCGTCCCATCGACCGTCCCCCTCAGACAGACGGTGCGCCTCATCGACAGTCCCCCTCAGACAGACGGTGCGTCCCATCGACTGTCCCCCTCAGACAGACAGTGCGTCCCATCGACCGTCCCCCTCAGACAGTGCGTCCCATCGACCGTCCCCCTCAGACGGTGCGTCCCATCGACCGTCCCCCTCAGACAGTGCGTCCCATCGACTGTCCCCCTCAGACAGACGGTGCGTCCCATCGACTGTCCCCCTCAGACAGACTGTGCGTCCCATCGACCGTCCCCCTCAGACAGATGGTGCGTCACATCGACCGTCCCCCTCAGACAGACAGTGCGTCCCATCGACCGTCCCCCTCAGACAGACAGTGCGTCCCATCGACCGTCCCCCTCAGACAGACGGTGCGTCCCATCGACCGTCCCCCTCAGACAGACGGTGCGTCCCATCGACCGTCCCCCTCAGACAGACGGTGCGTCCCATCGACCGTCCCCCTCAGACAGACGGTGCGTCCCATCGACTGTCCCCCTCAGACAGACAGTGCGTCCCATCGACTGTCCCCCTCAGACAGACGGTGCGTCCCATCGACTGTCCCCCTCAGACAGACAGTGCGTCCCATCGACCGTCCCCCTCAGACAGACGGTGCGTCCCATCGACCGTTCCCCTCAGACAGACGGTGCGTCCCATCGACTGTCCCTCTCAGACAGACGGTGCGTCCCATCGACTGTCCCCCTCAGACAGACGGTGCGTCCCATCGACTGTCCCCCTCAGACAGACAGTGCGTCCCATCGACTGTCCCCCTCAGACAGACGGTGCGTCCCATCGACTGTCCCCCTCAGACAGACAGTGCGTCCCATCGACCGTCCCCCTCAGACAGACGGTGCGTCCCATCGACTGTCCCCCTCAGACAGACGGTGCGTCCCATCGACTGTCCCCCAGACAGACGGTGCGTCCCATCGACTGTCCCTCTCAGACAGACGGTGCGTCCCATCGACTGTCCCCCTCAGACAGACAGTGCGTCCCATCGACAGTCCCCCTCAGACAGACGGTGCGTCCCATCGACAGTCCCCCTCAGACAGACGGTGCGTCCCATCGGCAGTCCCCCTCAGACAGATGGTGCGTCTCATCGACCGTCCCCCTCAGACAGACGGTGCGTCTCATCGACCGTCCCCCTCAGACAGACGGTGCGTCTCATCGACAGTCCCCCTCAGACAGACGGTGCGTCTCATCGACCGTCCGCCTCAGACAGACGGTGCGTCTCATCGACCGTCCCCCTCAGACAGACGGTGCGTCTCATCGACCGTCCCCCTCAGACAGACGGTGCGTCCTCATCGACAGTCCCCCTCAGACAGACGGTGCGTCCCATCGACTGTCCCCCTCAGACAGACAGTGCGTCCCATCGACCGTCCCCCTCAGACAGTGCGTCCCATCGACCGTCCCCCTCAGACGGTGCGTCCCATCGACCGTCCCCTCAGACAGTGCGTCCCATCGACTGTCCCCCTCAGACAGACGGTGCGTCCCATCGACTGTCCCCCTCAGACAGACTGTGCGTCCCATCGACCGTCCCCCTCAGACAGACGGTGCGTCCCATCGACCGTCCCCCTCAGACAGACTGTGCGTCCCATCGACCGTCCCCCTCAGACAGACAGTGCGTCCCATCGATCGTCCCCCTCAGACAGACGGTGCGTCCCATTGACCGTCCCCCTCAGACAGACGGTGCGTCCCATCGACCGTCCCCCTCAGACAGACGGTGCGTCCCATCGACTGTCCCCCTCAGACAGACGGTGCGTCCCATCGACTGTCCCCCTCAGACAGACGGTGCGTCCCATCGACTGTCCCCCTCAGACAGACGGTGCGTCCCATCGACTGTCCCCCTCAGACAGACAGTGCGTCCCATCGACCGTCCCCCTCAGACAGACGGTGCTTCCCATCGACCGTCCCCTCAGACAGACGGTGCGTCCCATCGTCTGTCCCCCTCAGACAGACGGTGCGTCCCATCGACTGTCCCCCTCAGACAGACGGTGCGTCCCATCGACTGTCCCCCTCAGACAGTGCGTCCCATCGACTGTCCCCCTCAGACAGACGGTGCGTCCCATCGACCGTCCCCCTCAGACAGACGGTGCGTCCCATCGACTGTCCCCCTCAGACAGACGGTGCGTCCCATCGACCGTCCCCCTCAGACAGACGGTGCGTCCCATCGACTGTCCCCCTCAGACAGACGGTGCGTCCCATCGACTGTCCCCCTCAGACAGAGCGTCCCATCGACTGTCCCCCTCAGACGGTGCGTCCCATGGACCTGTCCCCCTCAGACGGTGCGTCCTATCGGCAGTCCCCCTCAGACAGACGGTGCGTCCCATCGACAGTCCTCCTCAGACAGACGGTGCGTCCCATCGACTGTCCCCCTCAGACAGACGGTGCGTCCCATCGACCGTCCCCCTCAGACAGACGGTGCATCCCATCGACTGTCCCGCTCAGACAGACGGTGCGTCCCATCGACTGCCCTCCTCAGACAGACGGTGCGTCGCATCGACCGTCCCCCTCAGACAGACGGTGCATCCCATCGACTGTCCCGCTCAGACAGACGGTGCGTCCCATCGACTGTCCCCCTCAGACAGACGGTGCGTCCAATCGACTGTCCCCCTCAGACAGACGGTGCGTCCCATCGACTGACCCCCTCAGACAGACGGTGCGTCCCATCGACCGTCCTCCTCAGACAGACGGTGCGTCCCATCGACTGTCCCTCTCAGGCAGACGGTGCGTCCCATCGACTGTCCCCCTCAGACAGACAGTGCGTCCCATCGACTGTCCCCCTCAGACAGACAGTGCGTCCCATCGACTGTCCCCCTCAGACAGACAGTGCGTCCCATCGACCGTCCCCCTCAGACAGACAGTGCGTCACATCGACTGTCCCCCTCAGACAGACGGTGCGTCCCATCGACCGTCCCCCTCAGACAGACGGTGCGTCCCATCGACTGTCCCCCTCAGACAGACGGTGCGTCCCATCGACCTGTCCCCTCAGACAGACGGTGCGTCCCATCGACTGTCCCCTCAGACAGACGGTGCGTCCCATCGACTGTCCCCTCAGACAGACGGTGCGTCCCATCGACTGTCCCCCTCAGACAGACGGTGCGTCCCATCGACTGTCCCCCTCAGACAGACAGTGCGTCCCATCGACCGTCCCCCTCAGACAGACGGTGCGTCCCATCGACCGTCCCCTCAGACAGACAGTGCGTCCCATCGACCGTCCCCCTCAGACAGACGGTGCGTCCCATCGACAGTCCCCCTCAGACAGACGGTGCGTCCCATCGACAGTCCCCCTCAGACAGACGGTGCGTCCCATCGACAGTCCCCCTCAGACAGACGTGCGTCCCATCGACTGTCCCCCTCAGACAGACGGTGCGTCCCATCGACCGTCCCCCTCAGACAGACGTGCGTCCCATCGACAGTCCCCCTCAGACAGACGGTGCGTCCCATCGACTGTCCCCCTCAGACAGACGGTGCGTCCCATCGACAGTCCCCCTCAGACAGACGGTGCGTCCCATCGACTGTCCCCCTCAGACAGACGGTGCGTCCCATCGACTGTCCCCCTCAGACAGACGGTGCGTCCCATCGACAGTCCCCCTCAGACAGACGGTGCGTCCCATCGACTGTCCCCCTCAGACAGACGGTGCGTCCCATCGACTGTCCCCCTCAGACAGACGGTGCGTCCCATCGACAGTCCCCCTCAGACAGACGGTGCGTCCCATCGACTGTCCCCCTCAGACAGACAGTGCGTCCCATCGACCGTCCCCCTCAGACAGACGGTGCGTCCCATCGACTGTCCCCCTCAGACAGACGGTGCGTCCCATCGACTGTCCCCCTCAGACAGACGGTGCGTCCCATCGACTGTCCCCCTCAGACAGACGGTGCGTCCCATCGACTGTCCCCCTCAGACAGACGGTGCGTCCCATCGACTGTCCCCCTCAGACAGACGGTGCGTCCCATCGACTGTCCCCCTCAGACAGACGGTGCGTCCCATCGACCGTCCCCCTCAGACAGACGGTGCGTCCCATCGACCGTCCCCCTCAGACGGTGCGTCCCATCGACCGTCCCCCTCAGACAGACGGTGCGTCCCATCGACCGTCCCCCTCAGACGACGGTGCGTCCCATCGACCGTCCCCCTCAGACAGACGGTGCGTCCCATCGACAGTCCCCCTCAGACGGTGCGTCCCATCGACTGTCCCCCTCAGACAGACGGTGCGTCCCATCGACTGTCCCCCTCAGACAGACGGTGCGTCCCATCGACTGTCCCCCTCAGACAGACGGTGCGTCCCATCGACTGTCCCCCTCAGACAGACAGTGCGTCCCATCGACCGTCCCCCTCAGACAGACGGTGCGTCCCATCGACTGTCCCCCTCAGACAGACGGTGCGTCCCATCGACCGTCCCCCTCAGACAGACGGTGCGTCCCATCGACTGTCCCCCTCAGACAGACGGTGCGTCCCATCGACTGTCCCCCTCAGACAGACGGTGCGTCCCATCGACTGTCCCCCTCAGACAGACGGTGCGTCCCATCGACTGTCCCCCTCAGACAGACGGTGCGTCCCATCGACTGTCCCCCTCAGACAGACGGTGCGTCCCATCGACTGTCCCCCTCAGACAGACGGTGCGTCCCATCGACTGTCCCCTCAGACAGACGGTGCGTCCCATCGACTGTCCCCCTCAGACAGACGGTGCGTCCCATCGACCGTCCCCCTCAGACAGACGGTGCGTCCCATCGACTGTCCCCCTCAGACAGACAGTGCGTCCCATCGACCGTCCCCCTCAGACAGACGGTGCGTCCCATCGACTGTCCCCCTCAGACAGACGGTGCGTCCCATCGACTGTCCCCCTCAGACAGACGGTGCGTCCCATCGACCGTCCCCCTCAGACAGACGGTGCGTCCCATCGACCGTCCCCCTCAGACAGACGTGCGTCCCATCGACAGTCCCCCTCAGACAGACGGTGCGTCCCATCGACTGTCCCCCTCAGACAGACGGTGCGTCCCATCGACTGTCCCCCTCAGACAGACGGTGCGTCCCATCGACAGTCCCCCTCAGACAGACGGTGCGTCCCATCGACTGTCCCCCTCAGACAGACGGTGCGTCCCATCGACTGTCCCCCTCAGACAGACGGTGCGTCCCATCGACTGTCCCCCTCAGACAGACGGTGCGTCCCATCGACTGTCCCCCTCAGACAGACGGTGCGTCCCATCGACTGTCCCCCTCAGACAGACGGTGCGTCCCATCGACTGTCCCCCTCAGACAGACAGTGCGTCCCATCGACCGTCCCCCTCAGACAGACGGTGCGTCCCATCGACTGTCCCTCTCAGACAGACGTGCGTCCCATCGACAGTCCCCCTCAGACAGACGGTGCGTCCCATCGACTGTCCCCCTCAGACAGACGGTGCGTCCCATCGACAGTCCCCCTCAGACAGACGGTGCGTCCCATCGACTGTCCCCCTCAGACGGTGCGTCCCATCGACTGTCCCCCTCAGACAGACGGTGCGTCCCATCGACAGTCCCCCTCAGACAGACGGTGCGTCCCATCGACTGTCCCCCTCAGACAGACGGTGCGTCCCATCGACAGTCCCCCTCAGACAGACGGTGCGTCCCATCGACAGTCCCCCTCAGACAGACGGTGCGTCCCATCGACCGTCCCCCTCAGACAGACGGTGCGTCCCATCGACCGTCCCCCTCAGACAGACGGTGCGTCCCATCGACCGTCCCCCTCAGACAGACGGTGCGTCCCATCGACCGTCCCCCTCAGACAGACGGTGCGTCCCATCGACCGTCCCCCTCAGACAGACGGTGCGTCCCATCGACTGTCCCCTCAGACAGACGGTGCGTCCCATCGACTGTCCTCCTCAGACAGACGGTGCGTCCCATCGACTGTCCCCCTCAGACAGACGGTGCGTCCCATCGACTGTCCCCCTCAGACAGACGGTGCGTCTCATCGACTGTCCCCCTCAGACAGACGGTGCGTTCCATCGACCGTCCCCCTCAGACGGTGCGTCCCATCGACCGTCCTCCTCAGACAGACGGTGCGTCCCATCGACAGTCCCCCTCAGACAGACGGTGCGTCCGATTGACTGTCCCCCTCAGACAGACAGTGCGTCCCATCGACTGTCCCCCTCAGACAGACGGTGCGTCCCATCGACCGTTCCCCTCAGACAGATGGTGCGTCTCATCGACCGTCCCATTCAGACAGACGGTGCGTCTCATCGACCGTCCCCCTCAGACAGACAGTGCGTCCCATCGACAGTCCCCCTCAGACAGACAGTGCGTCTCATCGACCGTCCCCCTCAGACAGACGGTGCGTCTCATCGACCGTCCCCCTCAGACAGACAGTGCGTCCCATCGACCGTCCCCCTCAGACAGTGCGTCCCATCGACCGTCCCCCTCAGACGGTGCGTCCCATCGACCGTCCCCCTCAGACAGTGCGTCCCATCGACTGTCCCCCTCAGACAGACGGTGCGTCCCATCGACTGTCCCCCTCAGACAGACTGTGCGTCCCATCGACCGTCCCCCTCAGACAGACGGTGCGTCCCATCGACCGTCCCCCTCAGACAGACAGTGCGTCCCATCGACCGTCCCCCTCAGACAGACAGTGCGGCCCATCGACCGTCCCCCTCAGACAGACGGTGCGTTCCATTGACCGTCCCCCTCAGACAGACGGTGTGTCCCATCGACCGTCCCCCTCAGACAGACGGTGCGTCCCATCGACTGTCCCCCTCAGACAGACGGTGCGTCTCATCGACCGTCCGCCTCAGACAGACGGTGCATCTCATCGACCGTCCCCCTCAGACAGACGGTGCGTCTCATCGACCGTCCCCCTCAGACAGACGGTGCGTCCCATAGACTGTCCCCCTCAGACAGACGGTGCGTCCCATCGACCGTCCCCCTCAGACGGTGCGTCCCATCGACCGTCCTCCTCAGTCAGACGGTGCGTCCCATCGACCGTCCCCCTCAGACAGACGGTGCGTCCCATCGACTGTCCTCCTCAGACAGACGGTGCGTCCCATCGACTGTCCCTCTCAGACAGACGGTGCGTCCCATCGACTGTCCCCCTCAGACAGACGGTGCGTCTCATCGACTGTCCCCCTCAGACAGACGGTGCGTCCCATCGACCGTCCCCCTCAGACGGTGCGTCCCATCGACCGTCCTCCTCAGACAGACGGTGCGTCCCATCGACAGTCCCCCTCAGACAGACGGTGCGTCCGATCGACCGTCCCCCTCAGTCAGACGGTGCGTTCCATCGACCGTCACCCTCAGTCAGACGGTGCGTCCCATCGACCGTCCCCCTCAGACAGACGGTGCGTCCCATCGACCGTCCCCCTCAGACAGACGGTGCGTCCCATCGACCGTCCCCCTCAGACAGACGGTGCGTCCCATCGACTGTCCCCCACAGACAGACGGTGCGTCCCATCGACCGTCCCCCTTGGACAGACGGTGCGTCCCATCAACCGTCCCCCTCAGGCAGACGGTGCGTCCCATCGACTGTCCCCCTCAGACAGACGGTGCGTCCCATCGACTGTCCCCCTCAGACAGACGGTGCTTCACATCGACCGTCCCCCTCAGACAGACGGTGCGTCCCATCGACTGTCCCCCTCAGACAGACGGTGCGTCCCATCGACTGTCCCCCTCAGACAGACGGTGCGTCCCATCGACCGTCCCCCTCAGACAGACAGTGCGTCCCATCGACTGTCCCCCTCAGACAGACGGTGCGTCCCATCGACTGTCCCCCTCAGACAGACGGTGCGTCCCATCGACTGTCCCCCTCAGACAGACGGTGCGTCCCATCGACCGTTCCCCTCAGACAGATGGTGCGTCTCATCGACCGTCCCCCTCAGACAGACGGTGCGTCTCATCGACCGTCCCCCTCAGACAGACAGTGCGTCCCATCGACAGTCCCCCTCAGACAGACGGTGCGTCTCATCGACCGTCCGCCTCAGACAGACGGTGCGTCTCATCGACCGTCGCCTTCAGACAGACGGTGCGTCTCATCGACCGTCCCCCTCAGACAGACGGTGCGCCTCATCGACAGTCCCCCTCAGACAGACGGTGCGTCCCATCGACTGTCCCCCTCAGACAGACAGCGCGTCCCATCGACCGTCCCCCTCAGACAGTGCGTCCCATCGACCGTCCCCCTCAGACGGTGCGTCCCATCGACCGTCTCCCTCAGACAGTGCGTCCCATCGACTGTCCCCCTCAGACAGACGGTGCGTCCCATCGACTGTCCCCCTCAGACAGACTGTGCGTCCCATCGACCGTCCCCCTCAGACAGATGGTGCGTCACATCGACCGTCCCCCTCAGACAGACAGTGCGTCCCATCGACCGTCCCCCTCAGACAGACAGTGCGGCCCATCGACCGTCCCCCTCAGACAGACGGTGCGTCCCATTGACCGTCCCCCTCAGACAGACGGTGTGTCCCATCGACCGTCCCCCTCAGACAGACGGTGCGTCCCATCGACCGTCCCCCTCAGACAGACGGTGCGTCCCATCGAATGTCCCCCTCAGACAGACAGAGCGTCCCATCGACTGTCCCCCTCAGACAGACGGTGCGTCCCATCGACTGTCCCACTCAGACAGACAGTGCGTCCCATCGACCGTCCCCCTCAGACAGACGGTGTGTCCCATCGACCGTTCCCCTCAGACAGACGGTGCGTCCCATCGACTGTCGCTCTCAGACAGACGGTGCGTCACATCGACTGTCCCACTCAGGCAGACGGTGCGTCCCATCGACTGTCCCCCTCAGACAGACAGTGCGTCCCATCGACTGTCCCCCTCAGATAGACGGTGCGTCCCATCGACTGTCCCCCTCAGACAGACAGTGCGTCCCATCGACCGTCCCCCTCAGACAGACGGTGCGTCCCATCGACTGTCCCCCTCAGACAGACGGTGCGTCCCATCGACTGTCCCCCAGACAGACGGTGCGTCCCATCGACTGTCCCTCTCAGACAGACGGTGCGTCCCATCGACTGTCCCCCTCAGACAGACAGTGCGT
>JASTWF010002467.1:0-26006 GCA_030390025.1 Squalus acanthias | reverse complement strand
CCCGCAGGCTCCATCACAGCGGCACTGACGCCGCAAGCAATCCCGGTTATCGAGGCACGGCTTCA
Source organism: Squalus acanthias (assembly GCA_030390025.1). NCBI lineage: Eukaryota > Metazoa > Chordata > Chondrichthyes > Squaliformes > Squalidae > Squalus > Squalus acanthias. The sequence continues at coordinate 25,941 of JASTWF010002467.1, read as the reverse complement.
AGCAAGATCGTCTCCTGGAGCCTGAGGATTCCGCACTCCGAGAGGGACAGGAGCCATCTTCACCCGCGGGCTTCCCTGAGGGACACAACAGCACGGGTTAGATACAGAGTAAAGCTTCCTCTACAGTGTCCCATCAAACACTCCCAGGGCAGATACAGCACGGGGTTAAATACAGAGTAAAGCTCCCTCTACACTGTCCCCATCAAACACTCCCAGGGCAGGTACAGCACGGGGTTAGATACAGAGTAAAGCTCCCTCTACACTGTCCCATCAATCAATCCCAGGGCAGGTACAGCACGGGTTAGATACAGAGTAAAGCTCCCTCTACACTGTCCCCATCAAACACTCCCAGGGCAGGTACAGCACGGGTTAGATACAGAGTAAAGCTCCCTCTACACTGTCCCATCAAACATTCCCAGGGCAGGTACAGCACGGGGTTAGATACAGAGTAAAGCTCCCTCTACACTGCCCCATCAAACACTCCCAGGGCAGGTACAGCACGGGGTTAGAGACACAGTAAAGCTCCCTCTACACTGTCCCATCAAACACTCCCAGGGCAGGTACAGCACGGGGTTAGATACAGAGTAAAGCTCCCTCTACACTGTCCCATCAAACACTCCCAGGGCAGGTACACTGGGTTAGCTACAGAGTAAAGCTTCCCTCAACACTGTCCCATCAAACACTCCCAGGGCAGGTACAGCACGGGTTAGATACAGAGTAAAGCTCCCTCTACACTGTCCCATCAAACACTCCCAGGGCAGGTACAGCACGGGGTTAGATACAGAGTAAAGCTCCCTCTACACTGTCCCATCAAACACTCCCAGGGCAGGTACATCACGGGTTAGATACAGCGTAAAGCTCCCTCTACACTGTCCCATCAAACACTCCCAGGGCAGGTACAGCACGGGTTGGATACAGAGTAAAGCTCCCTCTACACTGTCCCATCAATCACTCCCAGGGCAGGTGCAGCACGGGGTTAGATACAGAGTAAAGTTCCCTCTACACTGTCCCCATCAAACACTCCCAGGGCAGGTACAGCACGGGTTAGATACAGAGTAAAGCTCCCTCTACACTGTCCCATCAAACATTCCCAGGGCAGGTACAGCACGGGGTTAGATACAGAGTAAAGCTCCCTCTACACTGCCCCATCAAACACTCCCAGGGCAGGTACAGCACGGGGTTAGAGACACAGTAAAGCTCCCTCTACACTGTCCCATCAAACACTCCCAGGGCAGGTACAGCACGGGGTTAGATACAGAGTAAAGCTCCCTCTACACTGTCCCATCAAACACTCCCAGGGCAGGTACACAGGGTTAGCTACAGAGTAAAGCTTCCCTCAACACTGTCCCATCAAACACTCCCAGGGCAGGTACAGCACGGGTTAGATACAGAGTAAACCTCCCTCTACACTGTCCCATCAAACACTCCCAGGGCAGGTACAGCACGGGTTAGATACAGCGTAAAGCTCCCTCTACACCGTCCCATCAAACATTCCCAGGGCAGGTACAGCACGGGTTGGATACAGAGTAAAGCTCCCTCTACACTGTCCCATCAATCACTCCCAGGGCAGGTACAGCACGGGGTTAGATACAGAGTAAAGCTCCCTCTACACTGTCCCCATCAAACACTCCCAGGGCAGGTACAGCACGGGTTAGATACAGAGTAAAGCTCCCTCTACACTGTCCCATCAAACATTCCCAGGGCAGATACAGCACGGGGTTAGATACAGAGTAAAGCTCCCTCTACACTGCCCCATCAAACACTCCCAGGGCAGGTACAGCACGGGGTTAGAGACACAGTAAAGCTCCCTCTACACTGTCCCATCAAACACTCCCAGGGCAGGTACACAGGGTTAGCTACAGAGTAAAGCTTCCCTCAACACTGTCCCATCAAACACTCCCAGGGCAGGTACAGCACGGGTTAGATACAGAGTGAAGCTCCCTCTACACTGTCCCATCAAACACTCCCAGGGATCAGGTACAGGGCTCAAGTCCTAGAGTGTATAAATCTAACTTCGACTGTGCAGTGCTCCCTCAGTACTGGCACCAGGGAGTGTGGGCCTGGATTATGGGGCTCGAGTCCTAGAGTATATACATCTACCTCCGACAGCGCAGCGCTCCCTCAGTATTGGCACCGGGGAGTGTGGGCCTGGATTATGGGGCTCAAGTCCGAGAGTATATACATCTATTCCGACAGTGCAGCGCTCCCTCAGTACTGGCACCGGGGAGTGTGGGCCTGGATTATGGGGCTCAAGTCCTAGAGTATATACATCTACCTCCGACAGTGCAGTGCTCCCTCAGTACTGGCACCAGGGAGTGTGGGCCGAGATTATGGGGCTCGAGTCCTAGAGTAGATACATCTACCTCCGACAGTGCAGCACTCCCTCAGTACTGGCACCGGGGAGTGTGGGCCTGGATTATGGGGCTCGAGTCCTAGAGTGTATACATCTACCTCCGACAGTGCAGCGCTCCCTCAGTACTGGCACTGGGGAGTGTGGGCCTGGATTATGGAGCTCAAGACCTAGAGTATATACATCTACCTCCGACAGAGCGGCGCTCCCTCAGTACTGGCACCGGGGAGTGTGGGCCTGGATTATGGGGCTCGAGTCCTAGAGTGTATACATCTACCTCCGACAGTGCAGCGCTCCCTCAGTACTGGCACTGGGGAGTGTGGGCCTGGATTATGGAGCTCAAGACCTAGAGTATATACATCTACCTCCGACAGAGCGGCGCTCCCTCAGTACTGGCACCGGGGAGTGTGGGCCTGGATTATGGGGCTCAAGTCCTAGAGTATATACATCTACCTCCGACAGTGCAGCGCTCCCTCAGTACTGGCACCGGGGAGTGTGGGCCTGGATTATGCGGCTCGAGTCCTAGAGTATATACATCTACCTCCGACAGTGCAGCGCTCCCTCAGAACTGGCACCGGGGAGTGTGGGCCTGGATTATGGGGCTCAAGTCCTGGAGTATATACATCTACCTCCGACAGTGCAGCGCTCCCTCAGAACTGGCACCGGGGAGTGTGGGCCTGGATTATAGGGCTCGAGTCCTAGAGTATATACATCTACCTCCGACAGTGCAGCGCTCCCTCAGTACTGGCACCGGGGAGTGTGTGCCTGGATTATGGGGCTCGAGTCCTAGAGTATATACATCTACCTCCGACAGTGCAGCGCTCCCTCAGTACTGGCACCGGGGAGTGTGGGCCTGGATTTTGTGCTCAAGTCTTTGGAGTGGGACTTGAACCCACAACCTTTTTGTTCAAAAAAGGGTGTAAATATTAATCCAGCAACTGCAGGCCAGTTAGTTTAACCTCTTTAACGGGGTAGGTTTTAGAAACATTAATCAGGGACAATATTAACAGTCACTTGGACAAGTGTGGATGAATTAAGGAAAGCCAGCACGGATTTGTTAAGGGCAAATTGTGCTTAACTAACTTGATCGAGTTTTTTGATGAGGTAACAGAGAGGGTTAATAAGGGCACTGCGGTTGACGTAGTGTACATGGATTTCCAAAAGGCGTTTGACAAAAGTGCCACATAATAGGCTTGCCAGCAAAGTTGAAGCCCATGGAATTAAAGGGACAGGGGCAGCATGGATACAGAATTGGCTGAGTGACAGGAAACAGAGAGTAGTGGTGAACGGTTGTTTATCGGACTGGAGGAAGGTATACAGTGGTGTTCCCCAGGGGTCAGTTCTAGGACCACTGCTTTTCTTGATGTATATTAATGACTTGGACGTAGGTGTACAGGGCAAAATTTCAAAATTTGCAGATGACACAAAACTTGGAAGTATAGTGAACAGTGAGGAGGATAGTGATAGACTTCAGGAAGACAGACAGGCTGGTGGAATGGGCGGACACGTGGCAGATGGAATTTAAGGCAGAAAAGTACGAAGTGATACATTTTGGTAGGAAGAACGAGGAGAGGAAATATAAACTAAAGGGTACAATCCTAAAGGGGGTGCATGAACAGAGAGACCTGGGGGTATATGTGCACAAATCATTGAAGGTGGCAGGGCAGGTTGAGAAAGCGGTTAAAAAAAGCATACGGGACCCTGGGCTTCATAAATAGAGGCATCGAGTACAAAATTATTATTATTTTATAATTATTTATAAATTTATAAATAAAATTATATAAATACATTATCTAACAGGAAGCAGAGAGTTGGGATAAATGGTTCATTCTCGGACTGGCAACCAGTAGCCAGTGGTGTTCCGCAGGGGTCGGTGCTGGGTCCCCAACTCTTTACAATCTATATTAACGATTTGGAGGAGGGGACCGAGTGTAACATATCAAAGTTTGCAGATGATACGAAGATGGGAGGGAAAGTAGAAAGTGAGGAGGACATAAAAAACCTACAAGGGGATATAGACAAGCTGGGTGAGTGGGCAGAGATTTGGCAGATGCAATACAATATTGGAAAATGTGAGGTTATGCACTTTGGCAGGAAAAATCAGAGAGCAAGTTATTATCTTAATGGCGAGAAACTGGAAAGTACTGCAGTACAAAGGGATCTGGGGGTCCTAGTGCAAGAAAATCAAAAAGTTAGTATGCAGGTGCAGCAGGTGATCAAGAAGGCCAACGGAATGTTGGCTTTTATTGCTAAGGGGATAGATTATAAAAACAGGGAGGTATTGCTGCAGTTATATAAGGTATTGGTGAGACCGCACCTGGAATACTGCATACAGTTTTGGTGTCCATACTTAAGAAAAGACATACTTGCTCTCGAGGCAGTACAAAGAAGGTTCACTCGGTTAATCCCCGGGATGAGGGGGTGGACATATGAGGAGAGGTTGAGTAGATTGGGACTCTACTCATTGGAGTTCAGAAGAATGAGAGGCGATCTTATTGAAACATATAAGATTGTGAAGGGGCTTGATCGGGTGGATGCGGTAAGGATGTTCCCAAGGATGGGTGAAACTAGAACTAGGGGGCATAATCTTAGAATAAGGGGCTGCTCTTTCAAAACTGAGATGAGGAGAAACTTCTTCACTCAGAGGGTAGTAGGTCTGTGGAATTTGCTGCCCCAGGAAGCTGTGGAAGCTACATCATTAAATAAATTTAAAACAGAAATAGACAGTTTCCTCGAAGTAAAGGGAATCAGGGGTTACGGGGAACGGGCAGGAAATTGGACATGAGGCTGAGTTCGGATCGGTTGAGGCCCTGTGGGTGGCGTAGCGGGCCCAGGGGCTGAGTGGCCGGGTCCTGCTCCTACTTCTTGTGTTCTTTAGATTTGAGGTGAGGATCAGATCAGCCATGATCTTATTGAATGGCGGAGCAGGCTCGAAGGGCCGATTGGCCTACTCCTGCTCCTATTTCTTATGTTCTTATGTTCTTAAAAGTGTGGAAATTATGATGAACCTGCATAAAATGCTGGTTCGGCCCCAACTGGAATATTGTGTCCAATTCTGGGCACCGCACTTTAGGAAGGATGTCAAGGCCTTAGAGAGGGTGCAGAAAAGATTTATCATAGAAACATAGAAAATAGGAGCAGGAGTAGGCCATTCGGCCCCTCGAGCCTGCTCCGCCATTCGATGAGATCATGGCTGATCATCCAAACTCAGTACCCTGTCCCTGCTTTCTCCCCATATCACTTGATACCTTTAGCCTTAAGAAATATATCTAACTCCTTCTTGAATATATTTAATGAATTGGCCTCAACTGCCTTCTGTGGTAGAGAATTCCACAGGTTCACCACTCTCTGGGTGAAGAAATTCCTCCTCATCTCAGTCCTAAATGGCTTACCCCTTATCCTTAGACTGTGACCCCTGGTTCTAGACTCCCCCGCCATCGGGAACATCCTTCCTGCATCTAGTCTCTCTAGTCCTGTCAGAATTTTATAAGTTTCAATGAGATCCCCTCTCATTCTCCTAAACTCTAGTGAATACAAGCCCAATCGACCCAATCTCTCTTCATATGTCATACCTGCCATCCCAGGTATCAGCCTGGTGAATCTTCGCTGCACTCCCTCCATGGCAAGAACATCCTTCCTCAGATAAGGCGACCAAAACTGCACACAATACTCAAGGTGTGGCCTCACCAAGGCCCTGTACAACTGCAGCAGGACATCCTTGCTCCTGTACTCGAATCCTCTCGCTATGAAGGCCAACATACCATTTGCCTTCTTAACCGCCTGCTGCACCTGCATGCTTACCTTCAGCGACTGGTGCACAAGGATTTACGAGAATGATTTGAGGGATGAGGGACTTCAGTTACGTGGATAGACTTGAGAAGCTGGATTTGGAGTGGGGCTCTGTACCCACTCCCCCAGCGAGAGGTCAGTACCTGTGGGGAGAAGTTAGATTATGTGGGGAGATTACACAAACTAGGAACATAGGAACAGGAGGAGGCCATTCAGCCCCTCGAACCTGTTCCGCCATTCAATGAGATCATGGGCTGATCTACATCCTCACTCTATCCACCCGCCTTAATACCCTTGGCTAGCACAAATCGATCGGTCTCAGATTTACAATTATTAATTGAGCTAGCATCTGGGGTTGTTCTCCTCAGAGCAGAGAAGGTTAAGGGGAGATTGACCAGAATGGGACCAGCGATGAGGGACTTCAGTGACGTGGAGAGACTGGAGAAGCTGGGATTGTTCTCCTTGGAGCAGCGAAGGTTAAGGGGAGATTGACCAGAATGGTACCAGGGATGAGGGACTTCAGTGATGTGGAGAGACTGGAGAAGCTGGGGTTGTTCTCCTTAGAGCAGAGAAGGTTAAGAGGAGATTGACCAGAATGGTACCAGGGATGAGGGACTTCAGTGATGTGGAGAGACTGGAGAAGCTGGGGTTGTTCTCCTTAGAGCAGAGAAGATTAAGGGGAGATTGACCAGAATGGTACCAGGGATGAGGGACTTCAGTGATGTGGAGAGACTGGAGAAGCTGGGGTTGTTCTCCTTAGAGCAGAGAAGATTAAGGGGAGATTGACCAGAATGGTACCAGGGATGAGGGACTTCAGTGATGTGGAGAGACTGGAGAAGCTGGGGTTGTTCTCCTTAGAGCAGAGAAGATTAAGGAAGATTGACCGAATGGGACCAGGGATGAGGGACTTCAGTGATGTCGAGAGACTGGAGAAGCTGGGATTGTTCTCCTTGGAGCAGAGAAGATTGAGAGGAGATTTGATAGAGGTGTTCAAAATCATGAGGGGTCTGGACAGAGTAGAGAGAGATAAACTGTTCCCATTGGCGGAAGGGTCGAGAACCAGAGGACACAGATTCAAGGTGATTGGCAAAAGAACCAAAGGCGACATGAGGAAAAACTTTTTTACGCAGCGAGTCGTTAGGATCTGGAACGCGCTGCCTGAAAGGGAGGTGGAGGCAGATTCAATCACGCCTTTTAATAGGGAGTTGGATAAGTACCTGAAGTAATGAAATTTGCAGGGCTACGGGGAAAGGGCGGGGGAGTGGGACTCGCTGAAGTGCTCTGGCAGAGAGTCGGCACGGGCTTGACGGGCCGAATGACCTTCTTCCGTGCTGTAACCATTCTATGATTCTATGAACCTTCTGACTCAGAGGTGAGGGCCAGAGAGACCTGGGCGGTAATGTGCATCGGTCCCTGAAGGTGGCAGGACATATTGAGAGAGTGGTTAACAAAGCATATGGGATCTTGGGCTTCATAAATAGAGGTATTGAGTACAAAAGTAGAGAAGTTATGCTGAACCTTTATAAAGCGCTGGCTCGGCCACAACTGGAGTATTGCGTCCAGTTCTGGTCCACCACAATTTAGGAAGGATGTGAAGGCCCTTGAGAGGGTGCAGAGGAGATTTACCAGAATGGTTCCGGGGATGGGGGATCTTAGCTACAAGGACAGGTTGGAGAAGCTGGATTTGTTTTCATTAGAGCAAAGGAGGTTGAGGGGTGATTTGATGGAAGTGTACAAGATTATGACGGGTTTGGATAGGCTAGACGGGGAAAGGCTGTTCCCACTAGTTGATGGTACAAGGACTAGGGGACACGGATTTAAGGTTTTGGGCAAGAGATACGGGGGGGATGTGAGGAAAAACTTTTTTACGCAGCGAGTGGTGAGGACCTGGAACTCGCTGCCGACAGAAGTGGTGGAAGCGGAGACACTCAATGTTTTCAAGGGGAGACTGGATAGGCACTTGAGGGAAATAAACTTGCAGGACTACGGGGATAGAGCGGGGGAATGGGACTGACTGGATTGCTCTACAGAGAGCCGGCACGGACTCGATGGGCCGAATGGCCTCCTTCTGTGCCGGTATGACTCGATGGTCTGGATGACGGAGGAGAGGCTTTGGAGGAGGATGGTGTGGTCAACCGTGTCAAAGGCTGCAGACAAGTCTGGCACCGGAGAACATAAGACCATAAGAATTAGGAGCAGGAGTAGGCCATTCGGCTCCTCGAGCCTGCTCCGCCATTCAATGAGATCACGGCTGATCTTCGACCTCAACTCCACTTTCCCGCCCGATCCCCATATCCCTTGATTCCCCTAGAGTCCAAAAATCTATCGATCTCAGCCTTGAATAGACTCAACGACTGAGCCTCCACAGCCCTCTGGGGCAGAGAATTCCAAAGATTCACCGCCCTCTGAGTGAAGAAATTCCTCCTCATCTCAGTCCTAAATGGCCGACCCCTTATCCTGAGACTGTGACCCCTGGTTCTAGACTCTCCAGCCAGGGGGAAACAGCCTCTCAGCATCTACCCTGTCAATCCCCCTCAGAATCTTATACCTTTCAATGAGATCACCTCTCATTCTTCTAAACTCCAGAGAGTATCGGCCCAATCTACTCAATCTCTCCTCATAGGACAATCCTCTCATCCCAGGAATCAATCTAGTGAACCTTCGTTGCACCGCCTCTAAGGCAACTATATCCTTCCTTAGATAAGGAGACCATAACTGTGCACAGTACTCCAGGTGTGGTCTCACCAAGGCCCTGTACAATTGTAGCAAGACTTCCTTACTCCGCCCCTAAGGCAAGTATGTCCTTCCTCAGATAAGCAGACCAAAACTGTACACAGTGCTCCAGGTGTGGTCTCACCAAGGCCCTGTACAGTTGTAGCAAGACTTCCTCACTCCGCCTCTAAGGCAAGCATGTCCTTCGAGGTTTTCAGGTGGTGTGTGGGCCGTGTACAGCACACAGCGGGTAAAAGGGAAAGATTCTCACACACACACACACACACACACACACACAAGCGCCAAGCAATGTAAGCATGCTGGCGTTCTTATCGAGCAAAGCCTGTCACTCACCCGCAGTCTTTTGCAAACGGACTGTGGCGGTCAGAGAAAGGAGGAACAGGAGGACTGTGAGATGTTGACAGGCCATGATTGCAGGAGCGGAACCTGGCGCAGCACTGGGGAAGCTCCGACGCTATCACTTGCTGATTAGAAGGGTCAAATGTGCGTACGTCCCCCCACGACCTTGGACATTGCACGCTGCCTTGGCTCAGAGTGGACTCGATACCAGCCTGGAGGACAACTGAGGGAGGATTCATCGACGCAAGGGACTGACTCACACAGAGAGTGAGCCACACTGGGACAGTGTAGAGGGAGCTTTACTCTGTATCTAACCCCGTGCTGTACCTGCCCTGGGAGTGTTTGATGGGACAGTGTAGAGGGGGCTTTACTCTGTATCTAACCCCGTGCTGTACCTGCCCTGGGAGTGTTTGATGGGACAGTGTAGAGGGAGCTTTACTCTGTATCTAACCCCATGCTGTACCTGCCCTGGGAGTGTTTGATGGGACAGTGTAGAGGGAGCTTTACTCTGTATCTAACCCGTGCTGTACCTGCCCTGGGAGTGTTTGATGGGACAGTGTAGAGGGAGCTTTACTCTGTATCTAACCCCGTGCTGTACCTGCCCTGGGAGTGTTTGATGGGACAGTGTAGAGAGAGCTTTACTCTGTATCTAACCCGTGCTGTACCTGCCCTGGGCGTGTTTGATGGGACAGTGTAGAGGGAGCTTGACTCTGTATCTAACCCGTGCTGTTCCTGCCCTGGGAGTGTTTGATGGGGACAGTGTAGAGGGAGCTTTACTCTGTATCTAACCCCGTGCTGTATCTGCCCTGGGAGTGTTTGATGGGGACAGTGTAGAGGGAGCTTTACTCTGTATCTAACCCCGTGCTGTACCTGCCCTGGGCGTGTTTGATGGGCTCCAAGTGTGTTCTAACCAAGGTTATGGAGACCAGGACTGTGCACAGTGCTCCAAGTGTGGTCTAACCAAGGTATATGGAGACCAGGACTGTGCACAGTGCTCCAAGTGTGGTCTAACCAAGGTTATGGAGACCAGAACTGTGCACAGTGCTCCAAGTGTGGTCTAACCAAGGTATATGGAGACCAGAACCGTGCACAGTGCTCCAAGTGTGGTCTAACCAAGGTATATGGAGACCAGAACCGTGCACAGTGCTCCAAGTGTGGTCTAACCAAGGTATATGGAGACCAGAACTGTGCACAGTGCTCCAAGTGTGGTCTAACCAAGGTTCGTTATAAAAATTTAAACATTCAATTTCAGGTTTGTACGGTAAGTGGGACAGTGTGATGGTGCCTCTCAATTATTCTCTGAATAGAATGACTGACCCAGAAACAATTGACACTCATTTAAAAAGGGACTTCCCTCCAGGGGCCGTGAGATGATTTGAGGGGGAGGATGTGGGGTGGGAAAGGATTATAAGAAATTCGACAGCCCTTGCTTGAAGGACAGAATATTCTCCCTTAGGATCGGGGCTTCTCCTGCACTGTGTACCTCACCATCATTGCTCGGACGAGATTATGATAAAGAACGAACTGATGCATTTTGGCAGAAGGAACAGGGAGAGGCAACACACACTTAATGGCACAGTTTTAAAGAGTGTGCAGGGACAGAGGGACCTGGGAGTTAATGTGCATAGGTCCCTGAAGGTGGCGGGACATATTGAGAGAGTGGTTAGCAAAGCATATGGGATCTTGGGCTTCATAAATAGAGGTATTGAGTACAAAAGTAGAGAAGTTATGCTGAACCTTTATAAAGCGCTGGTTAGGCCACAACTGGAGTATTGCGTCCAGTTCTGGTCACCACACTTTAGGAAGGATGTGAAGGCCCTTGAGAGGGTGCAGAGGAGTTTACCAGAGTGGTTCCGGGGATGGGGGGATCTTAGCTACAAGGACAGGTTGGAGAAGCTGGATTTGTTTTCATTAGAGCAAAGGAGGTTGAGGGGTGATTTGATAGAGGTGGACAAGATTATGACGGGTTTGGATAGGCTAGACGGGGCAAGGCTGTTCCCATGAGTTGATGGTACAAGGACTAGGGGACACGGATTTAAGGTTTTGGGCAAGAGATACAGGGGGGATGTGAGGAAAAACTTTTTTACACAGCGAGTGGTGAGGACCTGGAACTCGCTGCCGACGGAAGTGGTGGAAGCGGAGACACTCAATGTTTTCAAGGGGAGACTGGATAGGCACTTGAGGGAAATAAACTTGCAGGGCTACGGGGATAGAGCGGGGGAATGGGACTGACTGGATTGCTCTACAGAGAGCCGGCACGGACTCGATGGGCCGAATGGCCTCCTTCTGTGCCGTTATGACTCTATCACTTGCATTTCTCCAGCACCTTTCACCATCTCAGGACTCCCCAAAGCGCTTCACAGCCTATGAAGTTCATTTAGAGTGTAGTCACTGTTGTAATGTAGGAAATGCGGCAGCCAATTTGTGCACAGCAAGCTCACACAAACAGCAATGTGATAATGACCAGATAATCTGTTTTAGTGATGTTGGTTGAGGGATAAATATTGGCCCCAGGACACCGGGGAGAACTCCCCCCTGCTCTTCTTCCAATAGTGGCCACGGGATCTTTTATGTCTCATCCGAAAGACGGCACCTCCGACAGTGCAGCGCTCCCTCAGTACTGGCACCGGGGAGTGTGGGCCTGGATTATGGGGCTCGAGTCCTAGAGTATATACATCTACCTCCGACAGTGCAGCGCTCCCTCAGTACTGGCACTGTGAAGTGTGGGCCTGGATTATGGAGTTTAAGTATTAGGACTGGCTGTGACAGTGGGTTAGATATCTCTCGGATATCTCACCGAATGTTCCCTATTTTTCACGTGGGATTTGAACATGAACAACAAAATTCTTTATAGAGTGATGACCCCTTAGATCAAGGGCATCTGAACACAGGGAGGTTCGAAGTTCAATGCGAAAATTCACTGACAATTGTTCACTGAACAATTAACCCTCTCACTCACCTCTCCCCATTTACACTCAGACACCGGGGCAGCCTGTTCCCTATCGGAGGGGATTAACCCCCTCACCCACCTCTCCCCATTTACACTCAGACACCGGGGCAGCCTGTTCCCTATCGGAGGGGATTAACCCTCTCACCCACCTCTCCCCATTTACACTCAGACACCGGGGCAGCCTTTTCCCTATCGGAGGGGGATTAACCCTCTCACCCACCTTTCCCCATTTACACTCAGACACCGGGGCAGCCTGTTCCCTATCGGAGGGGATTAACTCTCTCACACACCTCTCCCCATTTACACTCAGACACCGGGGCAGCCTGTTCCCTATCGGAGGGGATTAACCCTCTCACCCACCTCTCCCCATTTACACTCAGACACCGGGGCAGCCTGTTCCCTATCGGAGGGGATTAACCCTCTCACCCACCTCTCCCCATTTACACTCAGACACCGGGGCAGCCTGTTCCCTATCGGTGGGATTAACCCTCTCACCCACCTCTCCCCATTTACACTCAGACACCGGGGCAGCCTGTTCCCTATCGGAGGGGATTAACCCTCTCACCCACCTCTCCCCATTTACACTCAGACACCGGGGCAGCCTGTTCCCTATCGGAGGAGATTACCCCTCTCACCCACCTCTCCCCATTCACACTCAGACACCGGGGCAGCCTGTTCCCTATCGGAGGGGATTAACCCTCTCACCCACCTCTCCGCATTTACACTCAGACACCGGGGCAGCCTGTTCCCTATCGGAGGGGATTAACCCTCTCGCCCACCTCTCCCCATTTACACTCAGACACCGGGGCAGCCTGTTCCCTATCGGAGGGGATTAACCCTCTCACCCGCCTCTCTGTTTCTGGGGAATGTGGGACTTGTACAAGTCGGATGGGTTGCACCTGAACCGGAATGGGACTAACATCCTTGCGAGGAGGTTTGCTAATGCTGTTGGGTGCGGTTTAAACTATCTTGGCAGGGGGATGGGATACGGAGTGGAGCTATAGTAGGGGGTGATGCACAGCCAACAATAGAGGAAAAAACAAGTCAGTCTGGAAGGCAGAGCAAATATGTAACGGCACAAGGGAGTATGGCAAGGCTGGATGGCATTTATTTTAATGCAAGGAGTCTTGCGAGTAAGGCAGATGAATTGAAGGTGTTGATGAACACATGGGAGTATGATATTGTTGCTATCACAGAGACATGGTTGAGGGAAGGGCAGGACTGGCAGCTCAATATTCTGGGATATAGAATCTTCAGGCGAGACAGAGAGGGGTGTAAAAGAGGAGGGGGTGTCGCAATATTCATCAAGGAGTCAATTACTGCTGTAAGGAGGGATGATATCTTAGCAGCTTCCTCTAATGAGGCCATATGGGTAGAACTTAAAAACAAAAAGGGAGCAAGCACTTTGCTGGGAGTGTACAAGAGGCCCCCAAACAGTCAGGGGGAGATAGAGGAACAGATATGTCGGCAAATCTCAGAGAAGTGTAGAAATAATAGGGTAATAATAGTAGGGGATTTCAACTTCCCCAATATTAGCTGGGATAGTCAGAGTGTGAAAGGCTTAGAGGGTGCAGAATTCTTAAAGTGCATCCAGGAGAGCTTTTTGAGCCAGCATGTAGAAAGTCCTACAAGAGAGGGGGCGGTACTGGACCTAATTCTAGGGAATGTAGCCGGGCAAGTGGTAGAAGTGTCAGTAGGAGAGCATTTTGGTGACAGTGACCATAATTCGGTGAGATTTAAGGTTGTCATGGAAAAGGACAAAGATGGACCGGGAATAAAGGTTCTAAATTGGGGAAGGCCGATTTTAATATGATAAGGCAGGATCTGGCCAAAGTGGACTGGGATCAGCTACTTGTAGGGAAATCCACATCAGAGCAGTGGGAGTCATTCAGAAAGGAAATAGAGAGAGTACAACGCCAACATGTTCCCGTAAAGGTCAAGGGTGGGACCAACAAGCCCAGGGAACCCTGGATGTCAAGGGATATACAAGAATGGATTAGGAAAAAAAGGGAGGCTTTTGGCAGATACAAAGGACTAAAAACAGTGGAAGCCCTAGAGGAGTATAGAAAGTGCAGGGGGGTACTTAAAAAAGAAATTAGGAGAGCGAAGAGGGGGCATGAAAAAACACTGGCGGGCAAAATAAAGGAAAATCCCCAGGTGTTTTATAAGTATATTAAGGGCAAGAGGATAACCAGGGAAAGAGTAGGGCCCATTAGGGACCAAAGTGGCAATCTGTGTGTAGAGCCGGAAGATGTGGGTGAGGTTTTAAATGAATATTTTGCATCTGTGTTCACTATGGAGAAGGACGATGTAGTCATAGAAATCAGGCAGGGGAATTTGAATATACTTGAACAAATTAGCATTGAGAGATAGGAGGTACTAGCGGTTTTAGCGGGCTTAAAAGTGGATAAATCCCCAGGCCCAGACGAGATGTATCCCAGGCTGCTGTGTGAGGCAAGGGAGGAGATTGCAGGGGCTCTGACACAAATTTTCAGAACCTCTCTGGCCACAGGGGAGGTGCCAGAGGACTGGAGGACAGCCAACATAGTACCATTATTCAAGAAGGGTAGTAGGGATAAACCAGGGAATTACAGGCCAGTGAGCCTAACATCAGTGGTAGGGAAATTATTGGAAAAAATTCTGAGGGACAGAATTAGTCTCCACTTGGAGAGGCAAGGATTAATCAAGGATAGTCAGCATGGCTTTGTCAGGGGGAGATCATGTCTAACCAATTTGATTGAATTTTTCGAGGGGGTGACTAGGTGTGTGGATGAGGGCAGTGCAGTTGATGTAGTCTACATGGACTTCAGTAAGGCTTTTGACAAAGTCCTGCATGGGAGACTTGTCAAGAAAGTAAGAGCCCATGGGATCCAGGGCAATTTGGCACATTGGATCCAAAATTGGCTTAGTGGCAGGAGGCAGAGGGTGATGGTCGAAGGTTGTTTTTGTGACTGGAAGCCTGTGTCCAGTGTTGGGTCCCTTGCTGTTTGTAGTGTACATTAATGATTTAGATATGAATGTAGGAGATATGATCAGTAAGTTCGCAGATGACACGAAAATTGGTGGAGTGGTAAATAGCGAGGAGGGAAGCCTCAGGCTACAGGACAATATAGACGGGTTGGTCAGATGGGCAGAACAGTGGCAAATGGAATTTAACCCTGAAAAGTGTGAGGTGATGCATTTTGGGAGGAATAACAAGGCAAAGGAATACACAATGAATGGTAGGACCCTAGGAAGGACAGAGGATCAGAAGGACCTTGGTGTGCATGTACATAGATCCCTGAAGGCAGCAGGACAGGTAGATAAGGTAGTTAAGAAGGCATATGGGATACTTGCCTTCATTAGCCGACATGATGCGGAGTACAAAAGTACCATCGTTCGCAGCAAATTACCCAGCTGTCAGGAGAACAGCGACCACGACACCACACAACCCTGCCACGGCAACCTCTGCAAGACATGCCAGATCATGAACACAGATACCGTCATCACACGTGAGGACACCACCCACCAGGTACATGGTACATACTCATGTGACTCGGCCAACGTTGTCTACCTGATACGTTGCAGGAAAGGATGCCCCAGAGCAAGGCACATCGGCGAGACCATGCAGACACTGAGACAACGTATGAACGGACACCGCGCAACAATCGCCAGGCAGGATGGTTGCCTCCCAGTCGGGGAACACTTCAGCAGTCAAGGGCATTCAGCCTCGGATCTGCGGGTTAGCGTTCTCCAAGGCGGCCTTCGAGACACACGACAACGCAAAATCATCGAGCAGAAACTGATAGCCAAGTTTCGCACTCATGAGGACGGCCTCAACCGGGATATCGGGTTCATGTCACGCTACAGAACGTGACTTGACATCGTTGCCGGTCTTTCCAGTTTTTAAAAAACAAACACGAAAAAACAAACTCAAAAAACAAACCCAAAAAGGACGGAGAGAGAGGAAGGGATATGGAGAGGATATGCAGACAGCAGGATTTGACACGTTGGACCCCCTGGGACACATCTCATTGTCTTGGCTGTGCTCTTGGTGTGTCTTTGATGTAAGGAAAGATTATATCTCTGCATTTTCTGTGTTTATATTCTGTGAACTTTTGTAGATTCACTCATTGTAACTTTACCTGAAGAAGGGGCGATCGATAGCTCCGAAAGCTTGTAATTTTAAATAAATCTGTTGGACTATAACCTGGTGTTGTGCGACTTCTCATTTTCATTAGCCGAGGCATAGAATATAAGAGCAGGGAGGTTATGATGGTGCTGTACAAAACGCTAGTTAGGCCACAGCTGGAATACTGTGTGCAGTTCTGGTCGCCACAGTATAGGAAGGATGTGATTGCATTGGAGAGGGTGCAGAGGAGATTCACCAGGATGTTACCTGGGCTGGAGCACTTCAGCTATGAAGAGAGACTGGACAGGCTGGGGTTGTTTTCCTTAGAGCAGAGAAGGCTGAGGGGGGACCTGATTGAGGTGTACAAAATTATGAGGGGCATAGATAGGGTAGATAGAAAGGAACTTTTCCCCTTAGTAGAGGGGTCAATAACCAGGGGGCATAGTTTCAAGGTAAGGGGCAGGAGGTTTAGAGGGGATTTGAGGAAAAACTTTTTCACCCAGAGGGTGGTTGGAATCTGGAACTCACTGCCTGAAAGGGTGGTAGAGGCAGGAACCCTCACAACATTCAAGAAGCATTTAGATGATCACTTGAAACGCCATAGCATACAAGGCTACGGACCAAGTGCTGGAAACTGGGATTAGAATAGGCAGGGCTTGATGGCCGGCGCGGACACGATGGGCTGAAGGGCCTCTTTCTGTGCTGTATAACTATGACTCTATGACTATGACTCCCCATTTACACTCAGACACCGGGGCAGCCTGTTCCCTATCGGAGGGGGATTAACCCTCTCACCCACCTCTCCCCATTTACACTCAGACACCGGGGCAGCCTGTTCCCTATCGGAGGGGGATTAACCCTCTCACACACCTCCCCCCATTTACACTCAGACACCGGGGCAGCCTGTTCCCTGTCGGAGGGGGATTAACCCTTTCACCCACCTCTCCCCATTTACACTCAGACACCGGGGCAGCCTGTTCCCTATCGGAGGGGAATTAACCCTCTCACCCACCTCTCCCCATTTACACTCAGACACCGGGGCAGCCTGTTCCCTATCAGAGGGGGATTAACCCTCTCACCCACCTCTCCCCATTTACACTCAGACACCGGGGCAGCCTTTTCCTTTGTGTCTCTATATGAAAGCAGTATGTCTTCGAAACAGTTACGAGGAACAAAATATTTTTTAAACGGTAAGTTAAGGAGGTGGTTGAATCAAGTATTTAATGTCCCAGAGAGAGGCAGAAATGACCCATTTACTTTTTAATAATGTGAAGGTTTTGATGGAGGTGGGAATGGCAATTAGTGTGAGATTAGTTCCTTAAATAGCCATAAATATGATTACCATCCAAGCACTGGGGGTTATTTCTAGAGCGATAGAATTCAAAAGCAGATAGGTTATGTTAAACTTGTATCGGACCTTGGTTAGACCACACTTGGAGCACTGTGCACAGTTCTGGTCTCCATATCCCTTGGTTAGACCACACTTGGAGCACTGTGCACAGTTCTGGTCTCCATATACTTCTACTGGAATTTTTGAGGATGTAACTGGTAAAACAGATAAGGGAGAACCAGTGGATGTGGTGTATTTGGACTTCCAAAAGGCTTTTGGTAAGGTCCCGCATAAGAGATTAGCGTGTAAAGTTAAGGCACATGGGATTGGGGGCAAAGTATTGACTTGGATAGAGAACTGGTTGGCAGACAGAAAGCAAAGAGTTGCAATAAACGGGTCTTTTTCCGAGTGGCAGGCAGTGACTTGTGAGGTACCGCAGGGATCGGTCCTTGGAACCCAGCTACTCACAATATATGTTAATGATTAATGATTAATGATTAATTTTAATGATCTAGACAAGGGAACTAGATGTAATATCTCCAAGTTTGCAGACGACACAAAACAGGGTGGGCGTGTGTGCTGCGAGGAGGATGCCGAGAAACTCCAGGATGATTTGGACAGGTTGGGTGATTGGGCAGAAGCGTGGCAGATGCAATATAACGTGGATAAATGCGAGGTTATCCACTTTGGTGTCAAAAACAGAAAGGCAGATTATTATCTGAATGGCAATAGATTGGGAGAAGGGGAAGTGCAACGAGACCTGCGTGTCCTTGTGCACCAGTCGCTGAAGGTAAGCATGCAGGTGCAGCAGGCGGTTAAGAAGGCAAATGATATGTTGGCCTTCATAGCGAGAGGGTTTGAGTATAGGAACAGGGATGTCCTGTTGCAGTTGTACAGGGCCTTGGTGAGACCACACCTTGAGTACTGTGTGCAGTTTTGGTCGCCTTATCTGAGGAAGGATGTTCTTGCCATGGAAGGAGTTCAGCGAAGATTCACAAGGCTGATACCTGGGATGGCAGGAATGACGTATGAAGAGAGATTGGGTCGATTGGGCTTATACTCGCTGGAGTTTAGAAGAATGAGAGGGGATCTCATTGAAACTTATAAAATTCTGACAGGACAGGACAAACTAGATGCAGGAAGGATGTTCCCGATGGTCGGGGAGTCCAGAACCAGGGGTCACAGTCTAAGGATAAGGGGTAAGCCATTTAGGACAGAAATGAGGAGGAATTTCTTCACCCAGAGAGTGGTGAACCTGTGGAATTCTCTGCCACAGAAGGCAGTAGAGGCCAATTCATTAAATAGATTCAAGAAGGAGTTGGATATATTTCTTAAGGCTAAAGGTATCAAGGGATATGGGGAGAAAGCAGGGACAGGGTACTGAAATTGGATGATCAGCCATGATCGCATTGAATGGCGGAGCAGGCTAGAGGGGCCGAATGGCCTACTCCTGCTCCTATCTTCTATGATTCTATGATTCTATGATACCTTGGTTCGACCACACTTGGAGCACCGTGCACAGTTCTGGTCTCCATATACCTTGGTTAGACCACACTTGGAGCACTGTGCACAGTTCTGGTCTCCATATACCTTGGTTAGATCACACCTGGAGCACTGTGCACAGTTCTGGTCTCCATATACCTTGGTTAGACCACACCTGGAGCACTGTGCACAGTTCTGGTCTCCATATACCTTGGTTAGACCACACTTGGAGCACCGTGCACTGTTCTGGTCTCCTTATACCTTTGTTAGATCACACTTGGAGCACTGTGCACAGTTCTGGTCTCCATATACCTTGGGTAGACCACACTTGGTAAACTGTGCACAGTTCTGGTCTCCATATACATTGGTTAGACCACACCTGTAGCACTGTGCGCAGTTCTGGTCTCCATATAACTTGGTTAGACCACACTTGGAGCACTGTGCACTGTTCTGGTCTCGGTATACCTTGGTTAGACCACACCTGGAGCACTGTGCACAGTTCTGGTCTCCATAAACCTTGGTTAGACCACACTTGGAGCACTGTGTACAGTTCTGGTCTCTATATACCTTGGTTAGACCACACTTGGAGCACTGTGCACAGTTCTGGTCTCCATATACCTTCGTTAGACCACACTTGGAGAACTGTGCACAGTCCTGGTCTCCATATACCTTGGTTAGACCACACTTGGAGCACCGTGCACAGTTCTGGTCTCTGTATACCTTGGGTAGACCACACTTGGAGCACTGTGCACAGATCTGGTCTCCATATACCTTGGTGAGACCACACTTGGAGCACTGTGCACAGTTCTGGACTCCATATCCCTTGGTTAGACCACACTTGGAGCACTGTGCACAGTTCTGGACTCCATATCCCTTGGTTAGACCACACTTGGAGCACTGTGCACTGTTCTGGTCTCCATATACCTTGGTTAGACCACACTTGGAGCACCGTGCACAGTTCTGGTCTCTATGTACCGTGGTTTGACCACACTTGGAGCACTGTGCACAGTTCTGGACTCCATATCCCTTGGTCAGACCACACTTGGAGCACTGTGCACTGTTCTGGTCTCCATATACCTTGGTTAGACCACACTTGGAGCACCGTGCACAGTTCTGGTCTCTATGTACCGTGGTTTGACCACACTTGGAGCACTGTGCACTGTTCTGGTCTCCATATACCTTGGTTAGACCACACTTGGAGCACCGTGCACAGTTCTGGTCTCTATGTACCGTGGTTTGACCACACTTGGAGCACTGTGCACAGTTCTGGTCTCCATATACCTTGGTTAGACCACACTTGGAGCACCGTGCACAGTTCTGGTCTCTATGCACCGTGGTTTGACCACACTTGGAGCACTGTGCACAGTTCTGGTCTCCATATACCTTGGTTAGACCACACTTGGAGCACTGTGCACAGTTCTGGTCTCCACGTACCTTGGTTAGACCACACTTGGAGCACTGTGCACAGTCCTGGTCTCCATATACCTCGGTTAGACCACACTTGGAGCACTGTGCACAGTTCTGGTCTCCATAAACCTTGGTTAGACCACACTTGGAGCACTGTGCACAGTTCTGGTCTCCACGTACCTTGGTTAGACCACACTTGGAGCACTGTGCACAGTTCTGGTTTCCATATTATAAAAAGGACAGAGACACACTGGAGAGGGTGCAGAGAAGATTTACAAGGATGATACCAGAACTGAGGAGCTATAACTATCAGGAAAGGATGAACAGGCTGGGCCTCTTTGCTCTAGAACAGAGAAGACCGAGGGGTGACCTGATAGAGGTCTTTAAAAGTATGAAAGGTTTCGATAGGGTAGACGTAGAGAAGATGTTTCCACTTGTGGGGGAGACCAGAACCAGGGCCATCAATATAAGATAGTCACTAATAAATCCAATGGGGAATTGAGGAGAAACCTCTTTCCCCAGAGAGTGGGGAGAATGTGGAACTCGATACCGCACTGTGGGCGATATTGAGGCTTTGGAAAGGGGGTCACCACCAGACTAATTCCCAGTCTCCACTAAAGCATCTTATTGATCAAGATCGGCTAAGAGAGTTGGGACTCTCCCCGTTAGAGAAGCGGAGACTTTGCGGGGGTGATCTGATTGAGGGCTATTCGATGATGAAGGGAATGGATTGTGTAGCAGCTGAAAATTTGAACAAATGAAACAGGTTCGGTAGGACCTGGGGGTTCACCATTTAAGGTGTGTAAGGCCAGATCGAGGTGAGATGTTCAGGAGGCGGTCGTTCTCCCGGAGAAGAGTGGACCTCTGGAACAGGCTGACATCTCGTGTAGTGGACTCGGACTCGCTGAATTATTTATTCGTTCCTGGGATGTGGACGTCGCTGGCAAGGCCGGCATTTATTGCCCATCCCTAGTTGCCCCTTGAGAAGCTGGTGGTGAGTCTCCTTCTTGAACCGCTGCAGTCCGTGTGGTGAAGGTGCTCCCAGAGTGCTGTTAGGGAGGGAGTTCCAGGAACTTGACCCAGCGACGATGAAGGAACGGCCGATATATTTCCAAGTTGGGATGGTGTGTGACTTGGAGGGGAACTTGGAGGTGGTGGTGTTCCCATGCGCCTGCTGCCCTTGTCCTTCTAGGTGGAAGAGGTCGCGGGTTTGGGAGGTGCTGCCGAAGAAGCCTTGGCGAGTTGCTGCAGTGCATCTTGTAGATGGTGCACACTGCAGCCACGGTACGCCGGTGGTGGAGGGAGTGGATGTTTAAGGTGGTGGATGGGGGGCCAATCAAGCGGGCTGCTTTGTCCTGGATGGTGTCGAGCTTCTCGAGTGTTGTTGGAGCTGCACTCATCCAGGCAAAGTGGAGAGTATTCCATCACACTCCTGACTTGTGCCTTGTAGATGGTGGAATGGCTTTGGGGAGTCAGGAGGTGAGACACTCGCCGCAGAATACCCAGCCTCTGACCTGCTCTTGTAGCCACAGTATTTCTGTGCCTCGAATTCCTTCGAGCGAGAGCTGGGCTTGCTTGTGGCTGGAGCGGAGATCACCTCTTCCAGAAGGTTGGGAATTCTGGGCCAGGATGATCCCCTGGGCTAGTTCCATCGCCCAGTTGGGTCGCAGAGGAATTTCCCAGATTCCCTCCCCCCCCACCCCCAATTTGGCCTGATGATTTCATCTGTTTTTTTTGTTGCCTCTACCAGGAGATCCCATGGTTTTCGGGTGGGGTGGAGAGCGCCATACACAAGGCATCGCAGTTGTGTGGGACAAGGCTGGATGGAGCAGAGTGTCTTCACCTGTCCGTCCGGGTTCCTGTCTGTCAGCCGTGGCTGAGTGTGTAGCTCGCTCTCTCGTCTCGGGCCAGAAGGTCGTGGGTTCGAGGCTCACTCCAGCACAAAAATCCAGGCCCACACTCCCCGGTGCCAGTACCGAGGGAACGCTGCACTGTCGGAGGTAGATGTATATACTCTAGGACTCGATCCCCATAATCCAGGCCCACACTCCCCGGTGCCAGTACTGAGGGAGCGCTGCACTGTCGGAGGTAGATGTATATACTCTAGGACTCAATCCCCATAATCCAGGCCCACACTCCCCGGTGCCAGTACTGAGGGAGCGCTGCACTGTCAGAGGTAGATGTATATACTCTAGGACTCGAGCTCCATAATCCAGGCCCACATTCCCTGGTGCCAGTACTGAGGGAGCACTGCACTGTCGGAGGTAGATGTATATACTCTAGGACATGAGCCCCATAATCCAGGCCCACACTCCCCGGTGCCAGTACCGAGGGAACGCTGCACTGTCGGAGGTAGATGTATATACTCTAGGACTCGATCCCCATAATCCAGGCCCACACTCCCCGGTGCCAGTACTGAGGGAGCGCTGCACTGTCGGAGGTAGATGTATATACTCTAGGACTCAATCCCCATAATCCAGGCCCACACTCCCCGGTGCCAGTACTGAGGGAGCGCTGCACTGTCAGAGGTAGATGTATATACTCTAGGACTCGAGCTCCATAATCCAGGCCCACATTCCCTGGTGCCAGTACTGAGGGAGCACTGCACTGTCGGAGGTAGATGTATATACTCTAGGACATGAGCCCCATAATCCAGGCCCACACTCCCCGGTGCCAGTACTGAGGGAGCGCTGCACTGTCGGAGGTAGATGTATATACTCTAGGACTCAATCCCCATAATCCAGGCCCACACTCCCTGGTGCCAGTACTGAGGGAGCGCTGCACTGTCGGAGGTAGATGTATATACTCTAGGACATGAGCCCCATAATCCAGGCCCACACTCCCCGGTGCCAGGACTGAGGGAGCACTGCACTGTCAGAGGTAGATGTATATACTCTAGGACTCGAGCCCCATAATCCAGGCCCACACTCCCCGGTGCCAGTACTGAGGGAGCGCTGCACTGTCGGAGGTAGATGTATATACTCTAGGACTCGAGCCCCATAATCCAGGCCCACACTCCCCGGTGCTAGTACTGAGGGAGTGCTGCACTGTCGGAGGTAGATGTATATACTCTAGGACATGAGCCCCATAACCAGGCCCATACTCCCCGGTGCCAGTACTGAGGGAGTGCTGCACTGTCGGAGGTAGATGTATATACTCTAGGACTTGAGCCCCATAATCCAGGCCCACACTCCCCGGTGCCAGTACTGAGGGAGCGCTGCACTGTCGGAGGTAGATGTATATACTCTAGGACCCCAGCCCCATAATCCAGGCCCACACTCCCCGGTGCCAGTACTGAGGGAGCGCTGCCCTGTCGGAGGTGCCGTCTTTCGGGATGAGACCTTAAACCGAGGCCCTGTCTGCTCTCTCAGGTGCACGTAAAAGATCCCATGGACACTATTTCGATGAAGAGCAGGGGGGAGTTTTCCCTGGTGTGCTGACCCAATATTTATCCCTCAGTCAACATCACTAAAACAGATTACCTGGTCATCAACACATTGTTGTTTGTGGGATCTTGCTGTATGCAAATTGGCTGCCGCATTTCCCACAGTCCAACAGTGACTACACTTCACAAAGTACTTAATTGGCTGTAAAGCACTTTTGGGACGTCCTGAGGTGGTGAAAGGCACAGTAAAAGTGAAAGTCTTTCTTTCTTACTTAGCCACAGCCTGAAATTTACAATCAGTTATTTACCATTGCACTCTAGATGACCTCAGATTATCATTACTGTAATACACTATTATTTACCATTGCGCTCTAGATGACCTCAGATTATCATTACTGTAATAGACTGTATTATTTACTATTGTGCTCCAGGTGACCTCAGCTGATCATTACTGTAATACCTGGTGTGATTGATTACTTGATGTTAGTTTTAATTAGTTTCATTCACAGTTATTATAAATCAAAACTTTAAAGTTGAAGTCCCTGTCTCATTCTTTATCGTAAGATTGGTTTTATTGACAATATTTATTCTACATTCCCTGAATATCTTCAAGAATTATATTATTGTGAATATTGATACCAATTCTGTGTAACCAATGCCCCTATTAATCCCTACTGTTAAGAATATTATTAATATTTAATATAATATAAAATACTATTTAATATATTGATATAATGTTTAATCTATTAATATATAATAATGTTTAATACATTGATATAATATATAGGACTGTTCAATATATTAATATAATCTCTGATAATATTTAATATATTGATATAATAGATAATAATGTTTAATATATTAATATATAAGAATGTTTAATATATTGATATAATAGATAATAATGTTCAATATATTAATTTAATATATTGCTCAATATATTTATATAATATATAATAAATGTATATAATATATAATAATGTTCAATATATCAATATAATCTATAATAATATTTAATATATTAATATAAAATATTATAATGTTTAATATATCAATATAATCTATAATAATATTTAATATATTAATAAATAGATAAGAATGTTTAATATATTAATATAATACATAATAATGCTCAATATATTTATATAATATGTGATAATGTTCAATATTTTTATCTAACAATATATAATATATCGAATATATAATCATGTTCAATATATTAATATAATATATAATGATGTTTAATGTCTTAACATAATATGTGATAATTTAATATATGAAGATAATATATAAGAATGTTCATTATATTAATATAACATATAAGAATGTTAAATATATTGATATATGTGATATAATATAATATATTAGAATATTTGATATATAAGAATATTTAATGTAAAACCCTCCAATGATGAATTAAAGCAGTAATATCTCCCGCCCTGCTTGGCCCCAGCTATTTAAAGTGGGTCCCACCGGCTGCATTGCCCTTTTAAGCGCGGCCCCGCCCCTGCGCTACTGGGCGCAGCGAACTACAAAAAGCAGGGCTGGGGTCGAGATCGCGAAAGTCGAAAGTCTGCCGCTCCGGAGCCGTCGGGATGTCGGAGCCGGGCTGCTCCCCTGCCGGCTCCCCGGAGCATGTTGGCCAGTTAGCCCAGTGTCAGCCCCAGTCCTCTGGCTCTCTCCCCGGGGTCAGGTTCGCCCGGCAAGGGGCCCTGCGACAGAAAAACGTTCACGAAGTCAA
Organism: Squalus acanthias; assembly: GCA_030390025.1. Classification (NCBI taxonomy): domain Eukaryota; kingdom Metazoa; phylum Chordata; class Chondrichthyes; order Squaliformes; family Squalidae; genus Squalus; species Squalus acanthias. The sequence goes on along the minus strand of JASTWF010002467.1, from coordinate 324 downwards.
GGACCACAAGTTCATCGCCCGATTCTTCCGCCAGCCAACTTTCTGCAGCCACTGCACCGACTTCATCTGGTGAGTGAGAGAGGGATGGAGGGATGGAGAGAGAGAGGGAGGGAGGGGGTGAGAGAGGGAGAGGGATGGAGAGAGGGAGGGAGGGATGGAGAGAGGGAGGGATGGGGAGAGAGAGGGATGGGGAGAGAGAGGGAGGGAGGGATGGAGAGAGGGAGGGATGGAGGGAGGGAGAGGGGGTGAGAGAGGGAGAGAGTGATGGGGAGAGAGAGGGATGGAGGGAGGGAGACAGGGAGGGATGGAGAGGGAGACGGAGAA
>JASTWF010002466.1:0-26009 GCA_030390025.1 Squalus acanthias | reverse complement strand
CCTTGCTCCCTCTCTGCGCACCTTCAGACAGCGTTCTGAATTCCCTCCAGTGTTGCTGGTGCCCTGTAGTTTGTTTGCAGTGTATGGCTGTGTGGGGAGAAGCAGCCCGCGCTGTTCCTGAGCACAGTCAACCATCAGCCTCCTCACCCAGACTCTGGTTGGTGTAACAGAAGAGCCCGGCCTCTATTTTCACACTTCCATTCCAGTAATTGTGAGCCGCTCTGTCCTGGAATCCAGCGGGATTGAGCAGAGTTCCTGTTTTCCTCCTGGGGTCTCTGGCTGTTCGAAGCCTGCTGTCGGGGTGACTCCTGCTCGATTCTGACAGTGGGGTCGAGATGTGCAGAAAGACTTTGTTTTCTCCTGCAAGGCACGGGGTTTGCAAATGTTATTTTTGCCAAGAACAAGAAGGGAGATGAGGGGAAAATTTTGACACAGCGAGTTGTAATGATCTGGAATGCACTGCCTGAAAGGGTGGTGGAAGCAGATTCAACAGGAACATTGAAACGGGAATTGGAAAATACTTGAAAAGGAATCATTTACAGAGCTATGGGGACAGAGCTGGGGACTGGGACTGATTGCACAGCTCTGCCAAAGAGCAGGCACAGGCTCGACGGGCCGAATGGCCTCATCCTGTGCTGTATGATTCTTATTCTGACTTGCATTCACATGTCATGTTTCTCCGAAAAATCCCACAGCCTTGCACAGCCAATCAATTCCTTGTGAAGTGCAGACACTGTCGTTATGTAGGCACACAGGTAACTTTTGCGAAATCAGTTTTGTTTGCCGCGTCCCTCAATACTAGGCCACATGTTTATTCCTTTACGAAGTGTAGTCACTGTTATAATGTCGGCAAACGGTGCAGGTAATGTGCGCACAGCAAATCACACCAACAGCACTGTGACGAATGACTGGATTAAGCTGTTTTATTGATGAAGGATAAATATTGCCCATGGCACTGGGGAGAACTCCCCTGCTCTTCTTCGAAATATTGCCGTGGGATCTTTTACATCTATTTGAGAGAGCAGACGGGGCCTCGGTTAACGTCTCATCCAAAAGACGGAACCTGCGACAGTGCAGCACTCCCTCGTTACTGCAGCTCCGACAATGCCGCACTCCCTCAGTACTTCCCCTCCGACAGTGCAGCGCTCCCTCAGTACTTACCCTCCGACAGTGCGGCGCTCCCTCAGTACTGCCCCTCCGACAGTGCGGCGCTCCCTCAGTACTGCCCCTCCGACAGTGCAGCACTCCCTCAGTACTGCCCCTCCGACAGTGCAGCACTCCCTCAGTACTGCCCCTCCGACAGTGCAGCGCTCCCTCAGTACCTCCCCTACGACAGTGGAGCATTCTCTCAGCACTGCCCCTCCGACAGTGCACCGGTCCCTCTACACTGCCCATCCGACAGTGCAGCACTCCCTCAGTACTGCCCCTCCGACATTCCGGCACTCTCTCAGTACTGCCCCTCCGACAGTGCAGCACTCCCTCAATACTTCCCCTCCGACAGTACAGCACTCTCTCAGTACTGCCCCTCTGACAGTGCAGCACTTCCTCAGTACTGCTCCTCTGACAGTGCAGTCCTCCCTCAGTACTGCCCCTCCGACAGTGCAGCACACCCTCAATACCTCCCCTACGACAGTGCAGCACTCTCTCAGTATTGCCACTCCGACAGTGCAGCACTCCGTCAATACCTCCCCTACTACAGTGCAGCACTCTCTCAGTACTGCCCCTCCGACAGGGCAACAATTCCTCAGTACTGCTCCTCCGACAGTGCAGCACTCCCTCAATACCTACCCTACTACAGTGCAGCACTCTCTCAGTACTGCCCCTCCGACAGTGCAGCACTCCCTCAGTACTGGACCTCCGACAGTGCAGCACTCCCTCAATACTGCCCCTCCGACAGTGCAACTCTCCCTCAATACCTCCCCTCCGACAGTGCAGCACTCCCTCAGTACTGGACCTCCGACAGTGCCGCACTCTCTCAGTACTGCCCCTCCGACAGTGCAGCACTTCCTCAGTACTGCCCCTCCGACAGTGCAGCGCTCCCACAGTACTGCCCCTCCGACAGTGCCGCACTCCCTCAGTACTGCCCCTCCGACAGTGCAGCGCTCCCTCAGTACTGCCCCTCCGACAGTGCCGCACTCCCTCAGTACTGCCCCTCCGACAGTGCCGCGCTCCCTCAGTACTGCCCCTCCGACAGTGCAGCGCTCCCTCAGTACTGCCCCTCCGACAGTGCAGCACTCACTCAGTACTGCCCCACCGACAGTGCAGCACTCCCTCAGTACTGGACCTCCGACAGTGCAGCGCTCCCTCAATACCTCCCCTACGACAGTGCAGCGCTCCCTCAGTACTGCCCCTCCGACAGTGCAGCGCTCCCTCAGTACTGCCCCTCCGACAGTGCAGCGCTCCCTCAGTAACTCCCCTACGACAGTGGAGCATTCTCTCAGTACTGCCCCTCCGACAGTGCACCGGTCCCTCTACACTGCCCATCCGACAGTGCAGCACTCCCTCAGTACTGCCCCTCCGACATTGCGGCACTCTCTCAGTACTGCCCCTCCGACAGTGCAGCACTCCCTCAATATTTCCCCTCCGACAATACAGCACTCTCTCAGTACTGCCCCTCTGACAGTGCAGCACTTCCTCAGTACTGCTCCTCCGACAGTGCAGTCCTCCCTCAGTACTGCCCCTCCGACAGTGCAGCACACCCTCAATACCTCCCCTACGACAGTGCAGCACTCTCTCAGTACTGCCCCTCCGACAGGGCAACAATTCCTCAGTACTGCTCCTCCGACAGTGCAGCACTCCCTCAATACCTACCCTACGACAGTGCCGCACTCTCTCAGTACTGCCCCTCCGACAGTGCAGCACTTCCTCAGTACTGCTCCTTCGACAGTGCAGCACTCTCTCAGTACTGCTCCTCCGACAGTGCAACACTCCCTCAATACCTCCCCTACGACAGTGCAGCTCTCCCTCATTACTGCACCTCCGACAGTGCCGCACTCCCTCAGTACTGCCCCTCCGACAGTGCCGCACTCCCTCAGTACTGCCCCTCCGACAATGCAGCACCCCCTCAGTACTGCCCCTCCGACAGTGCAGCATCCCCTCAGTACTGCCCCTCCGACAGTGCAGCGCTCCCTCAGTACTGCCCCTCCGACAGTGCGGCGCTCCCTCAGTACTGCCCCTCCGACAGTGCAGCACCCCCTCAGTACTGCCCCTCCGACAGTGCCGCACTCCCTCAGTACTGCCCCTCCGACAGTGCAGCGCTCCCTCAGTACTGCCCCTCTGACAGTGCGGCGCTCCCACAGTACTGCCCCTCCGACAGTGCAGCGCTCCCTCAGTACTGCCCCTCCAACAGTGCAGCACTCACTCAGTACTGCCCCACCGACAGTGCAGCACTCCCTCAGTACTGACCCTCCCACAGTGCAGCGCTCCCTCAGCACTGCCCCCCGACAGTGCAGCACTTCCTCAGTACTGCCCCTCCGACAGTGCAGCACTCCCTCAGAACTGCCCCCCGACAGTGCAGCACTTCCTCAGTACTGCCCCTCCAACAGTGCAGCGCTCCCTCAATACTTCCCCTCCGACAGTGCAGCACTCTCTCAGTACTGCTTCTCCGACAGTGCAGCGCTCCCTCAGTACTGCCCCTCCGACAGTGCAACAATCCCTCAATACCTCCCCTACGACAGTGCAGCACTCCCTCAGTACTGGACCTCCGACAGTGCAGCACTCCCTCAGTACTGCTCCTCCGACAGTGCAGCGCTCCCTCAGTACCTCCCCTACGACAGTGGAGCAATCCCTCAGTACTGCCCCTCCGACAGTGCACCGGTCCCTCTAAACTGCCCCTCCGACAGTGCAGCACTCCCTCAGTACTGCCCCTCCGACATTGCGGCACTCTCTCAGTACTGCCCCTCCGACAGTGCAGCACTCCCTCAATACCTCCCCTACGACAGTGCAGCACTATCTCAGTACTGCCCCACCAACAGTGCAACACTCCCTCAATACCTCCCCTACGACAGTGCAGCGCTCCATCAGTACTGCCCCTCCGACAGTGCAGCGCTCCCTCAGTTCAGCCCCTCCGACAGTGCAGCGCTCCCTCAGTACTTCCCCGACGACAGTGCAGCGCTCCATCAGTACAGCCCCTCCGACAGTGCAGCGCTCCCTCAGTACTGCCCCTCCGACAGTGCACCGGTCCCTCTACACTGCCCCTCCGACAGTGCAGCACTCCCTCAGTACTGCCCCTCCGACATTGCGGCACTCCCTCAGTACTGCCCCTCCGACAGTACAGCACTCTCTCAATACCTCCCCTCCGACAGTGCAGCACTCTCTCCGTACTGCCCCTCCGACAGTGCAGCACTCCCTCAATACCTCCCCTCCGACAGTGCAGCACTCCCTCAGTACTGGACCTCCGACAGTGCAGCACTCCCTCAGTACTGCCCCTCCGACAGTGCAACACTCCTTCAATACCTCCCCTCCGACAGTGCAGCACTCCCTCAGTACTGGACCTCCGACAGTGCCGCACTCTCTCAGTACCGACCCTCCGACAGTGCAGCACTTCCTCAGTACTGCCCCTCCGACAGTGCAGCGCTCCCACAGTACTGCCCCTCCGACAGTGCCGCACTCCCTCAGTACTGCCCCTCCGACAGTGCAGCGCTCCCTCAGCACTGCCCCTCCGACAGTGCCGCACTCCCTCAGTACTGCCCCTCCGACAGTGCCGCGCTCCCTCAGTACTGCCCCTCCGACAGTGCGGCGTTCCCACAGTACTGCCCCTCCGACAGTGCAGCGCTCCCTCAGTACTGCCCCTCCGACAGTGCAGCACTCACTCAGTACTGCCCCACCGACAGTGCAGCCCTCTCTCAGTACTGCCCCTCCGACAGTGCAGCACTCCCTCAATACCTCCCCTACGACAGTGCAGCGCTCCCTCAGTACTGCCCCTCCGACAGTGCAGCGCTCCCTCAGTACTGCCCCTCCGACAGTGCAGCGCTCCCTCAGTACCTCCCGTACGACAGTGGAGCATTCTCTCAGTACTGCCCCTCCGACAGTGCACCGGTCCCTGTACACTGCCCCTCCGACAGTGCAGCACTCCCTCAATACTTCCCCTCCGACAGTACAGCACTCTCTCAGTACTGTCCCTCCGACAGTGCAGCACTTCCTCAGTACTGCTCATCCGACAGAGCAGTCCTCCCTCAGTACTGCCACTCCGACAGTGCAGCACTCCCTCAATACCTCCCCTACTACAGTGCAGCACTCTCTCAGTACTGCCCCTCCGACAGGGCAACAATTCCTCAGTACTGCTCCTCCGACAGTGAAGCACTCCCTCAGTACCTCCCCTACGACAGTGCCGCACTCTCTCAGTACTGCCCCTCCGACAGTGCAGCACTTCCTCAGTACTGCTCCTTCGACAGTGCAGCACTCTCTCAGTACTGCCCCTCCGACAGTGCAGCGCTCCCTCAGTACTACCCCTCCGACAGTGCAGCGCTCCCTCAGTAACTCCCCTACGACAGTGGAGCATTCTCTCAGTAATGCCCCTCCGACAGTGCAGCGCACCCTCAGTACCTCCCCTACGACAGTGGAGCATTCTCTCAGTACTGCCCCTCCGACAGTGCACCGGTCCCTCTACACTGCCCCTCCGACAGTGCAGCAATCCCTCAGTACTGCCCCTCCGACATTGCGGCACTCTCTCAGTACTGCCCCTCCGACAGTGCAGCACTCCCTCAATACTTCCCCTCCGACAGTACAGCACTCTCTCAGTACTGCCCCTCCGACAGTGCAGCACTTCCTCAGTACTGCTCCTCCGACAGTGCAGTCCTCCCTCAGTACTGCCCCTCCGACAGTGCAGCACACCCTCAATACCTCCACAACGACAGTGCAGCACTCTCTCAGTATTGCCACTCCGACAGTGCAGCGCTCCCTCAGTACTGCCCCTATGACAGTGCAGCACTCTCTCAGTACTGCCCCTCCGATTGTGCAGCGCTCCCTCAGCACCTCCCCTCCGACAGTGCAGCGCTCCCTCAATACCTCCCCTCCGATAGTGTAGCGCTCCCTCAGTACTGCCGCTGTGACAATGCAGCAGTTGCTGATTACGGCCCCTTCGACAACTTAGTGCTCCCTCAGTACAGCCTCTTCAACAGTGCCGCACTTTCTGAGTAATACTCCTCCGAACGTTTATCATTCTCTCAGTACTTCCCCGCCGACAGTGCAGCACTCACTCAACACTGCCCCTCCGAAAGTGCAGCACTTCCTCGGTACTGATCCTCTCACAGTGCGGCACTCCCCCAGAACTGCCCCTCCGATAGTGCAGCGCTCCCTCAGTACTGCCCCTCCGACAGTGCAGCACTCCCTCAGTACTGCCCCTCCGATAGTGCAGCGCTCCCTCAGTACTGCCCCTCCGACAGTGCAGCGCTCCCTCAGTACTGCCCCTCCGACAGTGCAGCACTCCCTCAGTACTGCCCCCCTGACAGTGCAGTGCTCCCTCAGTACTGCCCGTCCGACAGTGCAGCATTCACTCAGTACTGCGCCTCCAACAGTGCAGCACTCACTCAGTACTGCCCCTACGAGAGTGCTGCGCTCCCTCAGTACTGTCCCTCCGACAGTGCAGCGCTCCCTCAGTACTGCCCCTCCGACAGTGCAGCACTCACTCAGTACTGCCCCACCGACAGTGCAGCCCTCTCTCAGTACTGCCCCTCCGACAGTGCAGCACTCCCTCAATACCTCCCCTACGACAGTGCAGCGCTCCCTCAGTACTGCCCCTCCGACAGTGCAGCGCTCCCTCAGTACTGCCCCTCCGACAGTGCAGCGCTCCCTCAGTACCTCCCGTACGACAGTGGAGCATTCTCTCAGTACTGCCCCTCCGACAGTGCACCGGTCCCTGTACACTGCCCCTCCGACAGTGCAGCACTCCCTCAATACTTCCCCTCCGACAGTACAGCACTCTCTCAGTACTGTCCCTCCGACAGTGCAGCACTTCCTCAGTACTGCTCATCCGACAGAGCAGTCCTCCCTCAGTACTGCCACTCCGACAGTGCAGCACTCCCTCAATACCTCCCCTACTACAGTGCAGCACTCTCTCAGTACTGCCCCTCCGACAGGGCAACAATTCCTCAGTACTGCTCCTCCGACAGTGAAGCACTCCCTCAGTACCTCCCCTACGACAGTGCCGCACTCTCTCAGTACTGCCCCTCCGACAGTGCAGCACTTCCTCAGTACTGCTCCTTCGACAGTGCAGCACTCTCTCAGTACTGCCCCTCCGACAGTGCAGCGCTCCCTCAGTACTACCCCTCCGACAGTGCAGCGCTCCCTCAGTAACTCCCCTACGACAGTGGAGCATTCTCTCAGTAATGCCCCTCCGACAGTGCAGCGCACCCTCAGTACCTCCCCTACGACAGTGGAGCATTCTCTCAGTACTGCCCCTCCGACAGTGCACCGGTCCCTCTACACTGCCCCTCCGACAGTGCAGCAATCCCTCAGTACTGCCCCTCCGACATTGCGGCACTCTCTCAGTACTGCCCCTCCGACAGTGCAGCACTCCCTCAATACTTCCCCTCCGACAGTACAGCACTCTCTCAGTACTGCCCCTCCGACAGTGCAGCACTTCCTCAGTACTGCTCCTCCGACAGTGCAGTCCTCCCTCAGTACTGCCCCTCCGACAGTGCAGCACACCCTCAATACCTCCACAACGACAGTGCAGCACTCTCTCAGTATTGCCACTCCGACAGTGCAGCGCTCCCTCAGTACTGCCCCTATGACAGTGCAGCACTCTCTCAGTACTGCCCCTCCGATTGTGCAGCGCTCCCTCAGCACCTCCCCTCCGACAGTGCAGCGCTCCCTCAATACCTCCCCTCCGATAGTGTAGCGCTCCCTCAGTACTGCCGCTGTGACAATGCAGCAGTTGCTGATTACGGCCCCTTCGACAACTTAGTGCTCCCTCAGTACAGCCTCTTCAACAGTGCCGCACTTTCTGAGTAATACTCCTCCGAACGTTTATCATTCTCTCAGTACTTCCCCGCCGACAGTGCAGCACTCACTCAACACTGCCCCTCCGAAAGTGCAGCACTTCCTCGGTACTGATCCTCTCACAGTGCGGCACTCCCCCAGAACTGCCCCTCCGATAGTGCAGCGCTCCCTCAGTACTGCCCCTCCGACAGTGCAGCACTCCCTCAGTACTGCCCCTCCGATAGTGCAGCGCTCCCTCAGTACTGCCCCTCCGACAGTGCAGCGCTCCCTCAGTACTGCCCCTCCGACAGTGCAGCACTCCCTCAGTACTGCCCCCCTGACAGTGCAGTGCTCCCTCAGTACTGCCCGTCCGACAGTGCAGCATTCACTCAGTACTGCGCCTCCAACAGTGCAGCACTCACTCAGTACTGCCCCTACGAGAGTGCTGCGCTCCCTCAGTACTGTCCCTCCGACAGTGCAGCGCTCCCTCAGTACTGTCCCTCCGACAGTGCAGCACTCACTCAGTACTGACCCTCCGACAGTGCAGCGCTCCCTCAGAACTGCCCCTAAAAGAGTGCAGCGCTCCCTCAGTACTGTCCCTCCGACAGTGCAGCGCTCCCTTAGTACTGCCCCTCCGAGAGTGCAGCACTTCCTCAGTACAGCACCTCCGACAGTGCAACACGCCCTCAATACCTCCCCTACGACAGTGCAGCGCTCCATCAGTACTGCCACTCCGACAGTGCAGCGCTCCCTCAGTTCAGCCCCTCCGACAGTGCAGCGCTCCCTCAGTACCTCCCCGACGACAGTGCAGCGCTCCCTCAGTACTGCCCCTCCGACAGTGCACCGGTCCCTCTACACTGCCCCTCCGACAGTGCAGCACTCCCTCAGTACTGCCCCTCCGACATTGCGGCACTCCCTCAGTACTGCCCCTCCGACAGTACAGCACTCTCTCAATACCTCCCCTCCGACAGTGCAGCACTCTCTCCGTACTGCCCCTCCGACAGTGCAGCACTCCCTCAATACCTCCCCTCCGACAGTGCAGCACTCCCTCAGTACTGGACCTCCGACAGTGCAGCACTCCCTCAGTACTGCCCCTCCGACAGTGCAACACTCCTTCAATACCTCCCCTCCGACAGTGCAGCACTCCCTCAGTACTGGACCTCCGACAGTGCCGCACTCTCTCAGTACCGACCCTCCGACAGTGCAGCACTTCCTCAGTACTGCCCCTCCGACAGTGCAGCGCTCCCACAGTACTGCCCCTCCGACAGTGCCGCACTCCCTCAGTACTGCCCCTCCGACAGTGCAGCGCTCCCTCAGCACTGCCCCTCCGACAGTGCCGCACTCCCTCAGTACTGCCCCTCCGACAGTGCCGCGCTCCCTCAGTACTGCCCCTCCAACAGTGCGGCGTTCCCACAGTACTGCCCCTCCGACAGTGCAGCGCTCCCTCAGTACTGCCCCTCCGACAGTGCAGCACTCACTCAGTACTGCCCCACCGACAGTGCAGCCCTCTCTCAGTACTACCCCTCCGACAGTGCAGCACTCCCTCAATACCTCCCCTACGACAGTGCAGCGCTCCCTCAGTACTGCCCCTCCGACAGTGCAGCGCTCCCTCAGTACTGCCCCTCCGACAGTGCAGCGCTCCCTCAGTACCTCCCCTACGACAGTGGAGCATTCTCTCAGTACTGCCCCTCCGACAGTGCACTGGTCCCTGTACACTGCCCCTCCGACAGTGCAGCACTCCCTCAATACTTCCCCTCCGACAGTACAGCACTTCCTCAGTACTGCTCATCCGACAGAGCAGTCCTCCCTCAGTACTGCCACTCCGACAGTGCAGCACTCCCTCAATACCTCCCCTACTACAGTGCAGCACTCTCTCAGTACTGCCTCTCCGACAGGGCAACAATTCCTCAGTACTGCTCCTCCGACAGTGCAGCACTCCCTCAATACCTCCCCTACGACAGTGCCGCACTCTCTCAGTACTGCCCCTCCGACAGTGCAGCACTTCCTCAGTACTGCTCCTTCGACAGTGCAGCACTCTCTCAGTACTGCCCCTCCGACAGTGCAGCGCTCCCTCAGTACTACCCCTCCGACAGTGCAGCGCTCCCTCAGTAACTCCCCTACGACAGTGGAGCGCTCCCTCAGTACCTCCCCTACGACAGTGGAGCATTCTCTCAGTACTGCCCCTCCGACAGTGCACCGGTCCCTCTACACTGCCCCTCCGACAGTGCAGCAATCCCTCAGTACTGCCCCTCCGACATTGCGGCACTCTCTCAGTACTGCCCCTCCGACAGTGCAGCACTCCCTCAATACTTCCCCTCCGACAGTACAGCACTCTCTCAGTACTGCCCCTCCGACAGTGCAGCACTTCCTCAGTACTGCTCCTCCGACAGTGCAGTCCTCCCTCAGTACTGCCCCTCCGACAGTGCAGCACACCCTCAATACCTCCACAACGACAGTGCAGCACTCTCTCAGTATTGCCACTCCGACAGTGCAGCACTCCCTCAGTACTGCCCCTATGACAGTGCAGCACTCTCTCAGTACTGCCCCTCCGATTGTGCAGCGCTCCCTCAGCACCTCCCCTCCGACAGTGCAGCGCTCCCTCAATACCTCCCCTCCGATAGTGTAGCGCTCCCTCAGTACTGCCGCTGTGACAATGCAGCAGTTGCTGATTACGGCCCCTTCGACAACTTAGTGCTCCCTCAGTACAGCCTCTTCAACAGTGCCGCACTTTCTGAGTAATACTCCTCCGAACGTTTATCATTCTCTCAGTACTTCCCCGCCGACAGTGCAGCACTCACTCAACACTGCCCCTCCGAAAGTGCAGCACTTCCTCGGTACTGATCCTCTCACAGTGCGGCACTCCCCCAGAACTGCCCCTCCGATAGTGCAGCGCTCCCTCAGTACTGCCCCTCCGACAGTGCAGCACTCCCTCAGTACTGCCCCTCCGATAGTGCAGCGCTCCCTCAGTACTGCCCCTCCGACAGTGCAGCGCTCCCTCAGTACTGCCCCTCCGACAGTGCAGCACTCCCTCAGTACTGCCCCCCTGACAGTGCAGTGCTCCCTCAGTACTGCCCCTCCGACAGTGCAGCATTCACTCAGTACTGCGCCTCCAACAGTGCAGCGCTCCCTCAGAACTGCCCCTACAAGAGTGCAGCGCTCCCTCAGTACTGTCCCTCCGACAGTGCAGCGCTCCCTTAGTACTGCCCCTCCGAGAGTGCAGCACTTCCTCAGTACTGCACCTCCGACAGTGCAGCGCTCCCTCTGTACTGCCCCTCCGACAGTGCAGCACTCCCTCAATACCTCCCCTACGACAGTGCAGCACTCTCTCAGCACTGCCCCTCCGACAGTGCAGCGCTCCCTCAGTACTGCCCCTCCGACAGTGCAGCACTCCCTCAGTACTGCCCCTCCGACAGTGCAGCACTTCCTCCGTACTGCCCCTCCGACAGTGCAGCACTCCCTCAATACCTCCCCTACGACAGTGCAGCACTCTCTCAGCACTGCCCCTCCGACAGTGCAGCGCTCCCTCAGTACTGCCCCTCCGACAGTGCAGCACTCCCTCAGTACTGCCCCTCCGACAGTGCAGCACTCCCTCAGTACTGCCCCTCCGACAGTGCAGTGCTCCCTCAGTACTGTCCCTCCGACAGTGCAGCGCTCCCTCAGTACTGCCCCTCCGACAGTGCAGCACTACCTCAATACCTCCCCTACTACAGTGCAACACTCCCTCAGTACTGCCCCTGCTACAGTGCAGCACTCCCTCAGTACTGCCCGTCCGACAGTGCAGCGCTCCCTCAGTACTGCCCCTCCGAAAGTGCAGCACTCCCTCAGTACTGCCCCCCTGACAGTGCAGTGCTCCCTCAGTACTGCCCCTCCGACAGTGCAGCATTCACTCAGTACTGCGCCTCCAACAGTGCAGCACTCACTCAGTACTGCCCCTCCAACAGTGCAGCACTCACTCAGTACTGCCCCTCCGACAGTGCAGCGCACCCTCAGAACTGCCCCTACAAGAGTGCAGCGCTCCCTCAGTACTGTCCCTCCGACAGTGCAGCGCTCCCTTAGTACTGCCCCTCCGAGAGTGCAGCACTTCCTCAGTACTGCACCTCCGACAGTGCAGCGCTCCCTCAGTACTGCCCCTCCGACAGTGCAGCACTCCCTCAATACCTCCCCTACGACAGTGCAGCACTCTCTCAATACTGCCCCTCCGACAGTACAGCACTCCCTCAATACCTCCCCTACGACAGTGCAGCACTCTCTCAGCACTGCCCCTCCGACAGTGCAGCGCTCCCTCAGTACTGCCCCTCCGACAGTGCAGCACTCCCTCAGTACTGCCCCTCCGACAGTGCAGCACTTCCTCCGTACTGCCCCTCCGACAGTGCAGCACTCCCTCAATAACTCCCCTACGACAGTGCAGCACTCTCTCAGCACTGCCCCTCCGACAGTGCAGCGCTCCCTCAGTACTGCCCCTCCGAATATGCAGCACTCCCTCAGTACTGCCCCTCCGACAGTGCAGCACTCCCTCAGTACTGCCCCTCCGACAGTGCAGTGCTCCCTCAGTACTGTCCCTCCGACAGTGCAGCGCTCCCTCAGTACTGCCCCTCCGACAGTGCAGCACTACCTCAATACCTCCCCTACTACAGTGCAACACTCCCTCAGTACTGCCCCTGCTACAGTGCAGCACTCCCTCAGTACTGCCCGTCCGACAGGACAGCGCTCCCTCTAAACTGCCCCTCCGACGTGCAGCACTCCCTCAATACCTCCCCTAAGCCAGTGCAGCACGCCCTCAGTACTGCCCCTCCGACAGTGCAGCACTCCCTCAGTACTGCTCATCTGACAGTGCAGCACTCCCTCAGTACTGCCCCTCTGACAGTGCAGCAGTTCCTCAGTACTGCCCCTCCGACAGTGCAGCGTTCCCTCAGTACTGCCCCTCCAACAGTGCAGCGTTCCCTCAGTACTACCCCTCCGACAGTGCAGCGCTCCCTCAGTACTGCCCCTCCAACAGTGCAGCACTCACTCAGTACTGCCCCTACGAGAATGCAGCGCTCCCTCAGTACTGCCCCTCCAACAGTGCAGCACTCACTCAGTACTGGCCCTCCGACAGTGCAGCACTCCCTCAGTACTGCCCCTCCGAGAGTGCAGCGCTCCCTCAGTACTGTCCCTCCGACAGTGCAGCGCTCCCTCAGTACTGCCCCTCCGACAGTGCAGCACTCCCTCAATACCTCCCCTACTACAGTGCAGCACTCTCTCAGTACAGCCCCTCCGAGAGTGCAGCACTTCCTCAGTACTGCTCCTCCGACAGTGCAGCGCTCCCTCAGTACTGCCCCTAAGACAGTGCAGCACTCTCTCAGTACTGCCCCTCCGACAGTACAGCACTCCCTCAATACCTCCCCTCCGACAGTGCAGCACTTCCTCCGCACTGCCCCTCCGACAGTGCAGCACTCCCTCAATACCTCCCCTACGACAGTGCAGCACTCTCTCAGTACTGCCCCTCCGACAGTGCAGCGCTCCCTCAGTACTGCCCCTCCGACATTGCAGGGCTCCCTCAGTACTGCCCCTCCGACAGTGCAGCACTCCCTCAATACCTCCCCTACGACAGTGCAGCACTCTCTCAGTACTGCCCCTCCGACAGTGCAGCACTCTCTCAGTACTGCCCCTCCGACTGTGCAGCACTCACTCAGTACTGCCCCTACGAGAGTGCAGCGCTCCCTCAGTACTGTCCCTCCGACAGTGCAGCGCTCCCTCAGTATCGCCCCTCCGACAGTGCAGCACTCACTCAGTACTGCCCCTCCAACAGTGCAGCACTCACTCAGTACTGCCCCTCCGACAGTGCAGCGCTCCCTGAGTACTGCCCCTACGACAGTGCAGCGCTCCCTGAGTACTGCCCCCCTGACAGTGCAGCGCTCCCTCAGTACTGCCCCTCCGACAGTGCAGCACTCACTCAGTACTGCGCCTCCAACAGTGCAGCACTCACTCAGTACTGCCCCTACCACAGTGCAGCGCTCCCTCAGTACTGTCCCTCTGACAGTGCAGCGCTCCTTCAGTACTGACCCTCCCACAGTGCAGCACTCCCTCAATACCTCCCCTACGACAGTGGAGCGCTCCATCAGTACTGCCCCTCCGACAGTGCAGCGCTCCCTCTGTACCTCCCCTACGACAGTGGAGCATTCTCTCAGTACTGCCCCTCCGACAGTGCACCGGTCACTCTACACTGCACCTCCGACAGTGCAGGACACCCTCAGCACTGCCCCTCCGACAGTGCAGTCCTCCCTCAGTACTGCCCCTCCGACAGTGCAGCACACCCTCAATACCTCCCCTACGACGGTGCAGTCCTCCCTCAGTACTGCCCCTCCGACAGTGCAGCACTCCCTCAATACCTCCCCTCCGACAGTGCAGCACTCTCTCAGTACTGCCCCTCCGACATGGCAGCAATTCCTCAGTACTGCTCCTCCGACAGTGCAGCACTCCCTCAATACCTCCCCTCCGACAGTGCAGCACTCTCTCAGTACTGCCCCTCCGACATGGCAGCAATTCCTCAGTACTGCTCCTCCGACAGTGCAGCACTCCCTCAATACCTCCCCTCCGACAGTGCAGCACTCTCTCCGTACTGCCCCTCCGACAGTGCAGCACTCTCTCAGTACTGCCCCTCCGACATGGCAGCAATTCCTCAGTACTGCTCCTCCGACAGTGCAGCACTCCCTCAGTACTGCCCCTCCGACATTGCGGCACTCTCTCAGTACTGCCCCTCCGACAGTACAGCACTCTCTCAATACCTCCCCTCCGACAGTGCAGCACTCCCTCAATACCTCCCCTCCGACAGTGCAGCACTCCCTCAGTACTGGACCTCCGACAGTGCAGTCCTCCCTCAGTACTGCCCCTCCGACAGTACAGCACTCTCTCAATACCTCCCCTCCGACAGTGCAGCACTCTCTCCGTACTGCCCCTCCGACAGTGCAGCACTCCCTCAATACCTCCCCTCCGACAGTGCAGCACTCCCTCAGTACTGGACCTCCGACAGTGCAGCACTCCTTCAGTACTGCCCCTCCGACAGTGCAACACTTCCTCAATACCTCCCCTCCGACAGTGCAGCACTCCCTCAGTACTGGCCCTCCGACAGTGCCGCACTCTCTCAGTACTGCCCCTCCGACAGTGCAGCAGTTCCTTAGTACTGCCCCTCCGACAGTGCAGCGCTCCCACAGTACTGCCCCTCCGACAGTGCCGCACTCCCTCAGTACTGCCCCTCCGACAGTGCAGCACTCACTCAGTACTGACCCTCCCACAGTGCAGCACTCCCTCAGTACTGCCCCTCCGACAGTGCAGCACTCACTCAGTACTGCCCCTCCGACAGTGCAGCACTCACTCAGTACTGACCCTCCCACAGTGCAGCACTCCCTCAGTACTGCCCCTCCGACAGTGCAGCACTCCCTCAGTACTGCCCCTCCGACAGTGCAGCACTCCCTCAGTACTGCCCCTCCGACAGTGCAGCGCTCCCTCAATACCTCCCCTCCGACAGTGCAGCACTTCCTCCGTACTGCCCCTCTGACAGTGCAGCACTCCCTCAATACCTCCCCTACGACAGTGCAGCACTCTCTCAGTACTGCCCCTCCGACAGTGCAGCGCTCCCTCAGTACTGCCCCTCCGACAGTGCAGCACTCACTCAGTACTGCCCCGACGAGAGTGCAGCGCTCCCTCAGTTCTGCCCCATCCGACAGTGCAGCACTCACTCAGTACTGCCCCGACGAGAGTGCAGCGCTCCCTCAGTACTGTCCCTCCGAAAGTGCAGCGCTCCCTCAGTACTGCCCCTCCGACAGTGCAGCACTCACTCAGTACTGCCCCTCCAACAGTGCAGCACACACTCAGTACTGCCCCTCCGACAGTGCAGTGCTCCCTCAGTACTGTCCCTCCGACAGTGCAGCGCTCCCTCAGTACTGCCCCTCCGACAGTGCAGCGCTCCCTCAATACTGCCCCTCCAAAAGTGCAGCACTCGCTCAATACCTCCCCTACTACAGTGCAGCACTCCCTCAGTACTGCCCCTGCTACAGTGCAGCACTCCCTCAGTACTGCCCCTCCGACAGGACAGCGCTCCCTCTAAACTGCCCCTCCGACAGTGCAGCACTCCCTCAATACCTCCCCTAAGCCAGTGCAGCACGCCCTCAGTACTGCCCCTCCGACAGTGCAGCACTCCCTCAGTACTGCCCCCCCCGACAGTGCAGCACTCCCTCAGTACTGCTCCTCCGACAGTGCAGCACTCCCTCAGTACTGCCCCTCTGACAGTGCAGCACTTCCTCAGTACTGCCCCTCCGACAGTGCAGCGTTCCCTCAGTACTGCCCCTCCGACAGTGCAGCACTCACTCAGTACTGCCCCTCCAACAGTGCAGCACTCACTCAGTACTGCCCCTCCGACAGTGCAGCGCTCCCTCAGTACTGCCCCTACGAGAATGCAGCAATCCCTCAGTACTGTCCCTCCGACAGTGCAGCACTCCCTCATTACTGCCCCTCTGAGAGTGCAGCGCTCCCTCAGTACTGTCCCTCCGACAGTGCAGCGCTCCCTCAGTACTGCCCCTCCGAGAGTGCAGCACTTCCTCAGTACTGCTCCTCCGACAGTACAGCGCTCCCTCAGTACTGGCCCTCCGACAGTGCAGCACTCCCTCAGTACTGCCCCTCCGAGAGTGCAGCACTCCCTCAGTACAGTCCCTCCGACAGTGCAGCGCTCCCTCAGTACTGCCCCTCCGAGAGTGCAGCACTTCCTCAGTACTGCTCCTCCGACAGTGCAGCACTCCCTCAGTACTGCCCCTCCGACAGTGCAGCACTCCCTCAGTACCTCCCCTCCGACAGTGCAGCACTCTCTCAGTACAGCCCCTCCGACAGTGCAGCACTCCCTCAGTACTGCCCCTCCGACAGTGCAGCACTCTCTCAGTACTGCCCCTCCGACAGTGCAGCACTCTCTCAGTACTGCCCCTCCGACAGTGCAGCACTCCCTCAGTACTGCCCCTCCGCCAGTGCAGCACTCTCTCAGTACTGCCCCTCCGACAGTGCAGCGCTCCCTCAGTACTGCCCCTCCGACAGTGCAGCGCTCCCTCAGTACTGCCCCTACGACAGTGCAGCACTCTCTCAGTACTGCCCCTCCGACAGTGCAGCACTCCCTCAATACTTCCCCTCCGCCAGTGCAGCACTCTCTCAGTACTGCCCCTCCGACAGTGCAGCGCTCCCTCAGTACTGCCCCTCCGACAGTGCAGCACTCTCTCAATACTGCCCCTCCGATAGTGCAGCGCTCCCTCAGTACTGCTCCTCTGACAGTGCAGCGCTCCCTCAATACCTCCCCTCCGACAGTGTAGCGCTCCCTCAGTACTGCCGCTGTGACAATGCAGCAGTTGCTGATTACGGCCCCTTCGACAACTTAGTGCTCCCTCAGTACAGCCTCTTCAACAGTGCCGCACTTTCTGAGTAATACTCCTCCGAACGTTTATCATTCTCTCAGTACTTCCCCGCCGACAGTGCAGCACTCACTCAACACTGCCCCTCCGAAAGTGCAGCACTTCCTCAGTACTGATCCTCTCACAGTGCGGCACTCCCTCAGTACTGCCCCTCCGATAGTGCAGCGCTCCCTCAGTACTGCCCCTCCGACAGTGCAGCACTCCCTCAGTACTGCCCGTCCGATAGTTCAGCGCTCCCTCAGTACTGCCCCTCCGACAGTGCAGCACTCCCTCAGTACTGCCCCTCCGACAGTGCAGCGCTCCCTCAGTACTGCCCCTCCGACAGTGCAGCAGTCCCTCAGTACTGCCCCCCTGACACTGCAGCGCTCCCTCAGTACTGCCCCTCCGACAGTGCAGCACTCACTCAGTACTGCGCCTCCAACAGTGCAGCACTCACTCAGTACTGCCCCTACGAGAGTGCAGCGCTCCCTCAGTACTGTCCCTCCGACAGTGCAGCGCTCCTTCAGTACTGTCCCTCCGACAGTGCAGCACTCACTCAGTACTGCCCCTCCAACAGTGCAGCACTCACTCAGTACTGCCTCTCCGACAGTGCAGCACTCACTCAGTACTGCCTCTCCGACAGTGCAGCGCTCCCTCAATACCTCCCCTACAAGAGTGCAGCGCTCCCTCAGTACTGTCCCTCCGACAGTGCAGCACTCCCTCAATACCTCCCCCACGACAGTGCAGCACTCTCTCAGTACAGCCCCTCCGACAGTGCAGCACTCCCTCAGTACTGCCCCTCCGACAGTGCAACACTCCCTCAATACCTCCCCTCCGACAGTGCAGCACTCCCTCAGTACTGTACCTCCGACAGTGCCGCACTCTCTCAGTACTGCCCCTCCGACAATGCAGCACTTCCTCAGTACTGCCCCTCCGACAGTGCAGCGCTCCCACAGTACTGCCCCTCCGACAGTGCCGCACTCCCTCAGTACTGCCCCTCCGACAGTGCAGCGCTCCCTCAGTACTGCCCCTCCGACAGTGCCGCACTCCCTCAGTACTGCCCCTCCGACAGTGCCGCGCTCCCTCAGTACTGCCCCTCCGACAGTGCGGCGTTCCCACAGTACTGCCCCTCCGACAGTGCAGCGCTCCCTCAGTACTGCCCCTCCGACAGTGCAGCACTCACTCAGTACTGCCCCACCGACAGTGCAGCACTCCCTCAATACCTCCCCTACGACAGTGCAGCACTCTCTCAGTACTGCCCCTCCGACAGTGCAACACTCCCCCAATACCTCCCCTACGACAGTGCTGCGCTCCCTCAGTACTGCCCCTCCGACAGTGCAGCGCTCCCTCAGTACTGCCCCTCCGACAGTGCAGCGCTCCCTCAGTACCTCCCCTACGACAGTGGAGCATTCTCTCAGTACTGCCCCTCCGACAGTGCACCGGTCCCTCGACACTGCCCCTCCGACAGTGCAGCACTCCCTCAGTACTGCCCCTCCGACATTGCGGCACTCTCTCAGTACTGCCCCTCCGACAGCGCAGCACTCCGTCAATACTTCCCCTCCGACAGTACAGCACTCTCTCAGTACTGCCCCTCCGACAGCGCAGCACACCCTCAATACCTCCCCTACGACAGTGCAGCACTCTCTCAGTACTGCCCCTCCGACAGTGCAGCACTTCCTCAGTACTGCTCCTTCGACAGTGCAGCACTTCCTCAGTACTGCTCATCCGACAGTGCAGTCCTCCCTCAGTACTGCCCCTCCGAAAGGGCAACAATTCCTCAATACCTCCCCTACGACAGTGCCGCACTCTCTCAGTACTGCCCCTCCGACAGTGCAGCGCTCCCTCAGTACTGCCGCTCCGACAGTGCAGCGCTCCCTCAGTACCTCCCCTACGACAGTGGAGCATTCTCTCAGTACTGCCCCTCCGACAGTGCACCGGTCCCTCTACACTGCCCCTCCGACAGTGCAGCAATCCCTCAGTACTGCCCCTCCGACATTGCGGCACTCTCTTAGCACTGCCCCTCCGACAGTGCAGCATTTCCTCAGTACTGCTCCTCCGACCATGCAGTCCTCCCTCAGTACTGCCCCTCCGACAGTGCAGCGCTCCCTCAGTACTTCCCCTACGACAGTGCAGCACTCTCTCAGTACTGCCCCTCCGACAGTGCAGCACTCTCTCAGTACTGCCCCTCCGATAGTGCAGCGCTCCCTCAGTACTGCTCCTCCGACAGTGCAGCGCTCCCTCAATACATCCCCTCCGATAGTGTAGCGCTCCCTCAGTACTGCCGCTGTGACAATGCAGCAGTTGCTGATTACGGCCCCTTCGACAACTTAGTGCTCCCTCAGTACAGCCTCTTCAACAGTGCCGCACTTTCTGAGTAATACACCTCCGAACGTTTATCATTCTCTCAGTACTTCCCCGCCGACAGTGCAGCACTCACGCAACACTGCCCCTTCGAAAGTGCAGCACTTCCTCAGTACTGATCCTCTCACAGTGCGGCACTCCCTCAGTACTGCCCCTCCGATAGTGCAGCGCTCCCTCAGTACTGCCCCTCCGACAGTGCAGCACTCCCTCAGTACTGCCCCTCCGATAGTGCAGCACTCCCTCAGTACTGCCCCTCCGACAGTGCAGCACTCCCTCAGTCCTGCCCCTCCGACAGTGCAGCACTCACTCAGTACTGCCCCTCCGACTGTGCAGCACTCCCTCAGTACTGCCCCCCTGAGAGTGCAGTGCTCCCTCAGTACTGCCCCTCCGACAGTGCAGCATTCACTCTGTACTGCGCCTCCAACAGTGCAGCACTCACTCAGTACTGCCCCCCTGACAGTGCAGTGCTCCCTCAGTACTGCCCCTCCGACTGTGCAGCACTCCCTCAGTACTGCCCCCCTGACAGTGCAGTGCTCCCTCAGTACTGCCCCTCCGACAGTGCAGCATTCACTCTGTACTGCGCCTCCAACAGTGCAGCGCTCCCTCAGTACTGTCCCTCCGACAGTGCAGCACTCACTCAGTACTGCCCCTCCGACAGTGCAGCGCTCCCTCAGTACTGCCCCTACAAGAGTGCAGCGCTCCCTCAGTACTGTCCCTCCGACAGTGCAGCGCTCTCAGAGTACTGCCCCTCCGACAGTGCAGCACTACCTCAATACCTCCCCTACGAGAGTGCAGCACTCTCTCAGTATTGCTACTCCGACAGTGCAGCACTCCCGCAATACCTCCCCTCGGACAGTGCAGCACTTCCTCCGTACTGCCCCTCCGACAGTGCAGCACTCCCTCAATACCTCCCCTACGACAGTGCAGCACTCTCTCAGTACTGCCCCTCCGACAGTGCAGCGCTCCCTCAGTACTGCCCCTCCGACAGTGCAGCACTCCCTCAGTACTGCCCCTCCGACAGTGCAGCACTCCCTCAGTACTTCCCCGCCGACAGTGCAGCACTCACTCAACACTGCCCCTCCGAAAGTGCAGCACTTCCTCAGTACTGATCCTCTCACAGTGCGGCACTCCCTCAGTACTGCCCCTCCGATAGTGCAGCGCTCCCTCAGTACTGCCCCTCCGACAGTGCAGCACTCCCTCAGTACTGCCCGTCCGATAGTTCAGCGCTCCCTCAGTACTGCCCCTCCGACAGTGCAGCACTCCCTCAGTACTGCCCCTCCGACAGTGCAGCGCTCCCTCAGTACTGCCCCTCCGACAGTGCAGCAGTCCCTCAGTACTGCCCCCCTGACACTGCAGCGCTCCCTCAGTACTGCCCCTCCGACAGTTCAGCACTCACTCAGTACTGCGCCTCCAACAGTGCAGCACTCACTCAGTACTGCCCCTACGAGAGTGCAGCACTCCCTCAGTACTGTCCCTCCGACAGTGCAGCGCTCCTTCAGTACTGTCCCTCCGACAGTGCAGCACTCACTCAGTACTGCCCCTCCAACAGTGCAGCACTCACTCAGTACTGCCCCTCCGACAGTGCAGCGCTCCCTCAGTACTGCCCCTACGAGAATGCAGCAATCCCTCAGTACTGTCCCTCCGACAGTGCAGCACTCCCTCATTACTGCCCCTCTGAGAGTGCAGCGCTCCCTCAGTACTGTCCCTCCGACAGTGCAGCGCTCCCTCAGTACTGCCCCTCCGAGAGTGCAGCACTTCCTCAGTACTGCTCCTCCGACAGTACAGCGCTCCCTCAGTACTGGCCCTCCGACAGTGCAGCACTCCCTCAGTACTGCCCCTCCGAGAGTGCAGCACTCCCTCAGTACAGTCCCTCCGACAGTGCAGCGCTCCCTCAGTACTGCCCCTCCGAGAGTGCAGCACTTCCTCAGTACTGCTCCTCCGACAGTGCAGCGCTCCCTCAGTATTGCCACTCCGACAGTGCAGCACTCCCTCAGTACCTCCCCTACTACAGTGCAGCACTCTCTCAGTACAGCCCCTCCGACAGTGCAGCACTCCCTCAATACTTCCCCTCCGACAGTACAGCACTCTCTCCGTACTGCCCCTCCGACAGTGCAGCACTCTCTCAGTACTGCCCCTCCGACAGTGCAGCACTCCCTCAATACTTCCCCTCCGCCAGTGCAGCACTCTCTCAGAACTGCCCCTCCGACAGTGCAGCGCTCCCTCAGTACTGCCCCTCCGACAGTGCAGCGCTCCCTCAGTACTGCCCCTACGACAGCGCAGCACTCTCTCAGTACTGCCCCTCCGAAAGTGCAGCACTCCCTCAATACTTCCCCTCCGACAGTACAGCACTCTCTCCGTACTGCCCCTCCGACAGTGCAGCACTACCTCAATACTTCCCCTCCGCCAGTGCAGCACTCTCTCAGAACTGCCCCTCCGACAGTGCAGCGCTCCCTCAGTACTGCTCCTCCGACAGTACAGCACTCCCTCAGTACTGCCCCTCCGACAGTGCGGCACTCACTCAGTACTGCCCCTACGAGAGTGCAGCGCTCCCTCAGTACTGTCCCTCCGACAGTGCAGCGCTCCCTCAGTACTGCCCCTCCGACAGTGCAGCACTCTCTCAATACTGCCCCTCCGATAGTGCAGCGCTCCCTCAGTACTGCTCCTCTGACAGTGCAGCGCTCCCTCAATACCTCCCCTCCGATAGTGTAGCGCTCCCTCAGTACTGCCGCTGTGACAATGCAGCAGTTGCTGATTACGGCCCCTTCGACAACTTAGTGCTCCCTCAGTACAGCCTCTTCAACAGTGCCGCACTTTCTGAGTAATACTCCTCCGAACGTTTATCATTCTCTCAGTACTTCCCCGCCGACAGTGCAGCACTCACTCAACACTGCCCCTCCGAAAGTGCAGCACTTCCTCAGTACTGATCCTCTCACAGTGCGGCACTCCCTCAGTACTGCCCCTCCGATAGTGCAGCGCTCCCTCAGTACTGCCCCTCCGACAGTGCAGCACTCCCTCAGTACTGCCCGTCCGATAGTTCAGCGCTCCCTCAGTACTGCCCCTCCGACAGTGCAGCACTCCCTCAGTACTGCCCCTCCGACAGTGCAGCGCTCCCTCAGTACTGCCCCTCCGACAGTGCAGCAGTCCCTCAGTACTGCCCCCCTGACACTGCAGCGCTCCCTCAGTACCTCCCCTCCGACAGTGCAGCACTCACTCAGTACTGCGCCTCCAACAGTGCAGCACTCACTCAGTACTGCCCCTACGAGAGTGCAGCGCTCCCTCAGTACTGTCCCTCCGACAGTGCAGCGCTCCTTCAGTACTGTCCCTCCGACAGTGCAGCACTCACTCAGTACTGCCCCTCCAACAGTGCAGCACTCACTCAGTACTGCCTCTCCGACAGTGCAGCGCTCCCTCAATACCTCCCCTACAAGAGTGCAGCGCTCCCTCAGTACTGTCCCTCCGACAGTGCAGCGCTCCCTTAGTACTGCCCCTCCGATAGTGCAGCACTTCCTCAGTACTGCTCCTCCGACAGTGCAGCACTCCCTCAATACCTCCCCCACGACAGTGCAGCACTCCCTTAGTACTGCCCCTCCGACAGTGCAACACTCCCTCAATACCTCCCCTCCGACAGTGCAGCACTCCCTCAGTACTGTACCTCCGACAGTGCCGCACTCTCTCAGTACAGCCCCTCCGACAGTGCAGCACTCCCTCAGTACTGCCCCTCCGACAGTGCAACACTCCCTCAATACCTCCCCTCCGACAGTGCAGCACTCCCTCAGTACTGTACCTCCGACAGTGCCGCACTCTCTCAGTACAGCCCCTCCGACAGTGCAGCACTCCCTTAGTACTGCCCCTCCGACAGTGCAACACTCCCTCAATACCTCCCCTCCGACAGTGCAGCACTCCCTCAGTACTGTACCTCCGACAGTGCCGCACTCTCTCAGTACAGCCCCTCCGACAGTGCAGCACTCCCTCAGTACTGCCCCTCCGACAGTGCAACACTCCCTCAATACCTCCCCTCCGACAGTGCAGCACTCCCTCAGTACTGTACCTCCGACAGTGCCGCACTCTCTCAGTACTGCCCCTCCGACAATGCAGCACTTCCTCAGTACTGCCCCTCCGACAGTGCAGCGCTCCCACAGTACTGCCCCTCCGACAGTGCCGCACTCCCTCAGTACTGCCCCTCCGACAGTGCAGCGCTCCCTCAGTACTGCCCCTCCGACAGTGCCGCACTCCCTCAGTACTGCCCCTCCGACAGTGCCGCGCTCCCTCAGTACTGCCCCTCCGACAGTGCGGCGTTCCCACAGTACTGCCCCTCCGACAGTGCAGCACTCACTCAGTACTGCCCCACCGACAGTGCAGCACTCACTCAGTACTGCCCCACCGACAGTGCAGCACTCCCTCAATACCTCCCCTACGACAGTGCAGCACTCTCTCAGTACTGCCCCTCCGACAGTGCAACACTCCCCCAATACCTCCCCTACGACAGTGCTGCGCTCCCTCAGTACTGCCCCTCCGACAGTGCAGCGCTCCCTCAGTACTGCCCCTCCGACAGTGCAGCGCTCCCTCAGTACCTCCCCTACGACAGTGGAGCATTCTCTCAGTACTGCCCCTCCGACAGTGCACCGGTCCCTCGACACTGCCCCTCCG
Organism: Squalus acanthias; assembly: GCA_030390025.1. Taxonomy (NCBI): domain Eukaryota; kingdom Metazoa; phylum Chordata; class Chondrichthyes; order Squaliformes; family Squalidae; genus Squalus; species Squalus acanthias. The sequence continues at coordinate 1,677 of JASTWF010002466.1, read as the reverse complement.
ACAGTGCAGCACTCCCTCAGTACTGCCCCTCCGACATTGCGGCACTCTCTCAGTACTGCCCCTCCGACAGCGCAGCACTCCGTCAATACTTCCCCTCCGACAGTACAGCACTCTCTCAGTAATGCCCCTCCGACAGTGCAGCACTTCCTCAGTACTGCTCATCCGACAGTGCAGTCCTCCCTCAGTACTGCCACTCCGACAGTGCAGCGCTCCCTCAGTACCTCCCCTACGACAGTGCAGCACTCTCTCAGTACTGCCCCTCCGACAGTGCAGCACTCACTCAATACTTCCCCTCCGACAGTGCAGCACTCTCTCAGTACTGCCCCTCCGAAAGGGCAACAATTCCTCAATACCTCCCCTACGACAGTGCCGCACTCTCTCAGTACTGCCCCTCCGACAGTGCAGCACTTCCTCAGTACTGCTCCTTCGACAGTGCAGCACTCTCTCAGTACTGCCCCTCCGACAGTGCAACACTCCCTCAATACCTCCCCTACGACAGTGCAGCGCTCCCTCAGTACTGCCCCTCCGACAGTGCAGCGCTCCCTCAGTACCTCCCCTACGACAGTGGAGCATTCTCTCAGTACTGCCCCTCCGACAGTGCACCGGTCCCTCTACACTGCCCCTCCGACAGTGCAGCAATCCCTCAGTACTGCCCCTCCGACATTGCGGCACTCTCTCAGTACTGCCCCTCCGACAGTGCAACACTCCCTCAATACCTCCCCTACGACAGTGCAGCGCTCCCTCAGTACTGCCCCTCCGACAGTGCAGCGCTCCCTCAGTACTGCCCCTCCGACAGTGCAGCGCTCCCTCAGTACCTCCCCTACGACAGTGGAGCATTCTCTCAGTACTGCCCCTCCGACAGTGCACCGGTCCCTCTACACTGCCCCTCCGACAGTGCAGCAATCCCTCAGTACTGCCCCTCCGACATTGCGGCACTCTCTTAGCACTGCCCCTCCGACAGTGCAGCATTTCCTCAGTACTGCTCCTCCGACCATGCAGTCCTCCCTCAGTACTGCCCCTCCGACAGTGCAGCGCTCCCTCAGTACTTCCCCTACGACAGTGCAGCACTCTCTCAGTACTGCCCCTCCGACAGTGCAGCACTCTCTCAGTACTGCCCCTCCGATAGTGCAGCGCTCCCTCAGTACTGCTCCTCCGACAGTGCAGCGCTCCCTCAATACATCCCCTCCGATAGTGTAGCGCTCCCTCAGTACTGCCGCTGTGACAATGCAGCAGTTGCTGATTACGGCCCCTTCGACAACTTAGTGCTCCCTCAGTACAGCCTCTTCAACAGTGCCGCACTTTCTGAGTAATACACCTCCGAACGTTTATCATTCTCTCAGTACTTCCCCGCCGACAGTGCAGCACTCACGCAACACTGCCCCTTCGAAAGTGCAGCACTTCCTCAGTACTGATCCTCTCACAGTGCGGCACTCCCTCAGTACTGCCCCTCCGATAGTGCAGCGCTCCCTCAGTACTGCCCCTCCGACAGTGCAGCACTCCCTCAGTACTGCCCCTCCGATAGTGCAGCACTCCCTCAGTACTGCCCCTCCGACAGTGCAGCACTCCCTCAGTACTGCCCCTCCGACAGTGCAGCACTCCCTCAGTACTGCCCCTCCGACTGTGCAGCACTCCCTCAGTACTGCCCCTCCGACAGTGCAGCGCTCCCTCAGTACTGCC
>JASTWF010002465.1:0-26070 GCA_030390025.1 Squalus acanthias | reverse complement strand
CCTCTCCCCGGTATGAGTGCGCTGGTGTACAGTGAGTTCAGATGATCGCCTGAACCCAGTCCCGCAGTGAGAGCACCTGAACGGTCTCTCGTCAGTGTGAACACGTTGATGACACATCAGTTCCCCGGAACTTTTATAGCACTTTCCGCATTCCGGGCATTTAAAAGGTCTCTCGTCAGTGTGAACTCGCTGGTGTTTCAGCAGGTGGGATGAATTAGTGAATCCCTTCCCACACTCGAAGCAGGTGAACGGTCTCTCCCCGGTGTGAACTCGCTGGTGTGTCAGCAGGTGGGATGACTGAGTGAATCCCTTCCCACACTCAGAGCAGGTGAACGGCCTCTCCCCAGTGTGAACTCGCTGGTGTGTCAGCAGGGTGGATGACTGAGTGAATCCCTTCCCACACACGGAGCAGGGGAACGGCCTCTCCCCGGTGTGAGTGCGCTGGTGACTCGACAGGCCAGAGGATCGGCTGAAGCCTCGTCCACACACAGAACACGTGTACGGTTTCTTCCCACTCTGAACGGTGCTTTCTGCTTCCATGTTCAAAGGTCCTGATGAATTGAGCGACTCTGTCAGATCTTGAAGTGATGTTTGGTTTGAGTTTCCTGTCTGCAAATCCTCCCCTTCTAACACCCTATAAAATTAATTTAAAACAGGAAAAAGGGAGGGTGAGAGAGAAGCCACAAAAACACAAAGGCAGGTTGTGAAATTGAGCTCAATGAATCTGGGAATTTGTGGGGCCAGCACTAGAAAAAAGTGACCATGAAAGCTGCCGGATTGTCGTAAAACCAAACTGGTTCACTAATGTCCTTCATGGAAGGACACCCACCACCCGGTCTGGGCCTACACAAGACTCTGGCCTCTATGGGAGGAGAGCGAGCGAGGTGGGAGGGGGAGGGGTGAAGGAGAGCGACTTTATACATCTGCAACTCGACTCGAACTTTGACAGCACCTCCCAAACACGCGACCTCCACCACCTAGAAGGACAAGGGCAGCACGTGCATGGGAACACCATCACCTCCCAGTTCCCCTCCAAGTCACACACTATCCTGATTTGGGCATATATCGCTGTTCCAACATCGTCGCTGGGTGAAAATCCTGGAACTCATCACCTAACAGCATTCTGAGAGCACCTTCACCACACGGACTGCAGAGGTTCAAGAAGAAGGCCCAGCATCACCTTCTCAATGGGCAACTGGGGACTGGCAATATATGCTGGCCTTGCTAGTGACACCCACATCGAATGAATTTAAAAATCTGTATGTATAAAATGGATTGAAAGCCTCTACAGAAATACTTGTTCCTAAAACGATAATCTTTTACACTGTACGGACAGGGTCTGTTTAGCAACTTAATCTCCCCTAGAATCCACCTCCCTTCACAGTCCCACATTGGAAATTGTTGGGTCCCACTGGGCTCAGAAGTACTGGGGGTTAAACCCAGCAGCTTCTCCCCCCTCTCCACTCCAGCTCAAACTGATGCAACAAGAAAGCCCTACACAGGAGGCCAGGGAGCGAGTTCCACATCCACCGCCCACCCTGATGCTAACCGGCTCTGAATTGCTCCCTCTGCTGTATAAATGCAAGTTGTTGTGTTTCTTGTCTGGGGGAGGTGCTGCACCCTGGGGTTAATGGTGCCGGGGCCCTGGCCGCACGTCCACCGGCTCTGACTCAATCCCAGAGACCCCCCTGTAAACACTGACATAATCCCAGACACAAACCCTGGGACTGTACATGGGGATTCTAACCCTGGGACTGTACATGGGGATTCTAACCCTGGGACTGTACATGGGGATTCTAACCCTGGGACTGTACATGGGGATTCCAACCCTGGGACTGTACATGGGGATTCTAACCCTGGGACTGTACATGGGGATTCTAACCCTGGGACTGTACATGGGGATTCCAACCCTGAGACTGTACATGGGGATTCCAACCCTGGGACTGTACATGGGGATTCCAACCCTGGGACTGTACATGGGGATTCTAACCCTGGGACTGTACATGGGGATTCCAACCCTGGGACTGTACATGGGGATTCCAACCCTGGGACTGTACATGGGGATTCTAACCCTGGGACTGTACATGGGGATTCTAACCCTGGGACTGTACATGGGGATTCTAACCCTGGGACTGTACATGGGGATTCTAACCCTGGGACTGTACATGGGGATTCAACCCTGGGACTGTACATGGGGATTCTAACCCTGGGACTGTACATGGGGATTCCAACCCTGGGACTGTACATGGGGATTCCAACCCTGGGACTGTACATGGGGATTCTAACCCCCTGGGACTGTACATGGGGAGTCTAACCCCCTGGGACTGTACATGGGGAGTCTAACCCTGGGACTGTACATGGGGATTCTAACCCTGGGACTGTACATGGGGATTCAACCCTGGGACTGTACATGGGGATTCTAACCCTGGGACTGTACATGGGGATTCTAACCCTGGGACTGTACATGGGGATTCTAACCCTGGGACTGTACATGGGGATTCTAACCCTGGGACTGTACATGGGGATTCTAACCCTGGGACTGTACAAGGGGGGCCCAGGTCTAGGGCTCTTATGTTACAATTGTGTGGAATGTTAACCGTATGCTTTGATTTTACCAGCGCCTTCAGGAGAGATGGTGAGAAATCCGAAGTGTGGAGAGTTTGAATCAAATACCAGATGGCTTGCATCCCTGGTTGCTAAGGGAATTGGGGAAGGAGATAGTGGAAGGGCTTGCCATAATTTTCCAATCTTCCCTAGTGGCAAATGTGACACCATTGTTGAAGAAAGGGTGTAAGGACAATCCAAGTAACTACAGGCCGGTCAGTTTAACATCAGTGGTCGGTAAAGTTTCAGAAACAATAACCAAGGAAAAAAATTAAAGGGCATTTGGAGAGGTTTAAGCTAATTAAGGAAAGCCAACATGGGTTTGTAAAATAACAACAGAAAACGCTGGAAAAACTCAGCAGGCCAGGCAGCATCCGTGGAGAGAGAAAGAGAGTTAACGTTTCAGGTCGATGAAAGGTCATTGACCTGAAACGTTAACTCTCTTTCTCTCTCCACGGATGCTGCCTGGCCTGCTGAGTTTTTCCAGCGTTTTCTGTTGTTATTTCGGATTTCCAGCATCCGCAGTATTTTGCTATCGTATGGGTTTGTAAAAGGCAGATCGTGTTTGACTAATCTAATTTAATTTTTTGATCCAGTAACAGAGAGGATTGATGAAGGGAATGCAATGGATGTTGTCCACATGGATTTTCAGAAGGCGTTTGACAAAGTACCACATAGAAGAATTGTTAACAAAATGGAGGCTCATGGAATAGGTGGGTCAGTGGCAGCTTGGATAAGGAATTGGCTTAAGGACAGAAAACAGCGAGTTGTGGTAAATGGCTGTTTTTCAGACTGGAGGATGGTGGACACTGGTGTTCCCCAAGCGTCTGTGCTGGGGCCACTGCTTTTTTTGATATATAAATGACCTGGATATTGGAATACAGAGTAGAATTTCTAAATTTGCCGATGACACCAAACTTGGGGGTGTGGCAAACAGTGATGATGATATCAATCGACTGTAACAGGACATAGAAAGGCTAGCAGAATGGGCAGACAAGTGGCAGATGGAATTTAATACAGAGAAGTGTGAGGTGATGCATTTTGGCAGAAGGAACAGGGAGAGGCAATATACACTTAATGGCACAGTTTTAAAGAGTGTGCAGGGACAGAGGGACCTGGGAGTTAATGTGCATAGTTCCCTGAAGGTGGCAGGACATATTGAGAGAGTGGTTAGCAAAGCATGTGGGATCTTGGGCTTCATAAATAGAGGTATTGAGTACAAAAGTAGAGAAGTTATGCTGAACCTTTATAAAGTGCTGGTTAGGCCACAACTGGAGTATTGCATCCAGTTCTGGTCACCACACTTTAGGAAGGATGTGAAGGCACTTGAGAGGGTGCAGAGGAGATTTACCAGAATGGTTCTGGGGATGGAGGATCTTAGCTACAAGGACAGGTTGGAGAAGCTGGATTTGTTTTCATTTGAGCAAAGGAGGTTGAGGGGTGATTTGATAGCGGTGTACAAGACTATGATGGGTTAGGATAGGCTAGACGGGGAACGGCTGTTCCCACGAGTTGATGGTACAAGGACGAGGGGACACAGATTTAAGGTTTTGGGCGAGAGATACAGGGGGGATGTGAGGAAAAACATTTTACACAGTGAGTGGTGAGGACCTGGAACTCGCTGCCGATGGAAGTGGTGGAAGCGGAGACACTCAATGTTTTCAAGGGGAGACTGGATAGGCATTTGAGGGAAATAAACTTGCAGGGCTACGGGGATAGAGCAGGGGAATGGGATTGAATGGATTGCTGTACAGAGAGCTGGCACGGACTCGATGGGCCAAATGGCCTCCTCTGTGCCGTCATGACTGTATAAAGGTGCTGACTCTGGCTGGGTTCAGTTCTACACTCACTGGTTCCCCTCCCTCTCCTCTCCTGAAGGTGCTGACTCTGGCTGGGTTCAGTTCCACACTCACTGGTTCTCCTCTCCTCCCTTGAAGGTGCTGACTCTGGCTGGGTTCAGTTCCACACTCACTGGTTCTCCTCTCCTCCCCTGAAGGTGCTGACTCTGGCTGGGTTCAGTTCCACACTCACTGGTTCTCCTCTCCTCCCCTGAAGGTGCTGACTCTGGCTGGGTTCAGTTCCACACTCACTGGTTCCCCTTCCTCTCCTCCCCTGAAGGTGCTGACTCTGGCTGGGTTCAGTTCACTCACTGGGACCCTGAAGCCCCGCCCACTCGTGGTTCCTTTTTTCCAGTTCTGACGAAAGGTCATCGACCTGAAACGTTAACTCTGTTTCTCTCTTCACAGATGCTGCCTGACCTGCTGAGTATCGGCAGCATTTTGTTTATATTCCTTTACAAAGATGGCCGCGCACGCGCAGTATTACGCAATATGGCGACGCACAAACCCTCAGCTGTCCTTTACAAACATGGCGGCCGTTAACCTGGGCCTATTCCTGGGAAAAAGCCTCCGAGCTGGAAATGCGGAACCTGTAGGTTCTCATTTAGGGTTTGCGGCCTACACCAGATGCTTATGAAATCCACCCGCTGGGTGCATTACCTTCCTGCGCCCCGCTGATTCGTAATCGACGGAAAGTGCAGTTCAGCTTCTCTTAGCTTGTCGCACTCGCCGTCCCGGATCACAATGACACCGCGCATGCTCCAAATACAGGCGGGCGCTGCGCCTGCGCACTGGGCTCCTCCTGTGTGAATAGGGCACATTCCACAGACAGAGCAGTGAATGGATTCTCCCCCTTACCAATATGGTAGGGTGGGAATCGATGAGATGAGTGAGTGACTCTCTATCCACACTCAGCTGGTGAACAGCCTCTCCCCGGTGTGACTGTATCCATGAGTTTGCACCTCAGACGGGCAACTGAACCCGTTCCCACATTCCCCACATTTACACTGTTGATTCAGGTGGGTGCACGAGTCTCACAGACTAGACGATTTGTTAAAAGTGGATCCAGGCACAGAACACGTGTCCTGTTTCTCCCGCTGTGATTGGTGCTTTTTCCTCCCATAGCCAAAGGCCGATGATATTCAGGTCCTGATAAATCCGGTGAATCTGTCAGATCTTGACGCAATGTTTGGAGTGTGTTTCCATCTGCAGATCCTCCCCTTCTAATACCCTCATATGGTGTTCACAACAGGATAGAACTTCAGAACAGCCAAATCTAGTTTCTATACAACATCCTTTCCCTCCTGTCCCTCCTAAGTTGTAAATTCCCCATTCTACACACTCTCCCTTCATCCTTACTGTCTAAAAACAACATTCATTACATCATCTGGGATTTTGTGTCTCCCCTTCTCTCCAGAAGGAACTGAATCTGGCTGGGTGCATTTAGTTAACCTCTACATTTTGGTAGGAAGAACGAGGAGAGGCAATATATACTAAAGGGTACAATTCTATAGGGGGTGCCTGAACAGAGAGACCTGGGGTATATGTGTACAAATCGTTGAAGGTGGCAGGGCAGGTTAAGAAAGCGGTTAAAAAAGCATACGGGATCCTGGGCTTCATAAATAGAGGCATAGAATACACAAGCAAGAAAGTTATGATGAACTTTTATGAAACACTAGTCCGACCTCTCTGGAGTTTAGAAGAATGAGAGGTGATCTCATTGAAACATACAAGATTCTGAAGGGGATTGACAGGGTAGATGCTGAGAGGTTATTTCCCCTGGCTGGAGTGTCCATAACTAGGGGGCATAGTCTCAGGATAGGGGTCGACCATTTAAGACTGAGAGGAGGAGGAATTTCTTCACTCAGAGGGTTGTGAATCTTTGGAATTCTCTGCCCCAGAGGGCTGTGAATGCTGAGCCTTTGAGTATATTCAAGGCTGAGATAGATAGATTTTTGGATTCAAGGGAAATCAATTGCTTGCTGTACCTGCATGCTAACTCTCTGTGATTTGTGTTCGAGGAAACCCAAATCCCTCTGAACAAAAACATTTCATAATTTCTCACCATTTAAAAAATATTCTGTTTTTCTATTCTTCCTACCTCGGTGAATAATTTCACATTTCTCCACATTATACTCCATCTGCCACCTTCTTGCCCACTCACTTAACCTGTCGATATCCCTTTGCAGACTCTTTGTGTCCTGCTGGTGGGTGGCTGCTCATTATCCTCGGTGTGATTTAATCCCCTTTCCCACTGAATACTGCGGACAGACAGGATCACCTTGGGAACGGAATGGTCAGTGTGACATCACTTTCTAAACAAGAGCCCACAAGACAATGGGTTCTCAATAAATGTTAAAGGGATTCAACGCTCTGAAGTTACACTGTGAATAAAGGAAATAAAATGCTGATCAGTAATGGGTGAAGATAATGATTTCTCTCTGTGGAATGTGCTTGCACACATTAAGAATGATGAGCTTTGTACACACACACACAGCAAACACTTTGTGAGGCTCTTTTCAGTTGTTGCTCTGAACCCGCTGAGAGCTGGTGCACCCGGTGGGCATTAGGACCCTGCGGCCGCCCATCCGGCGGTGCTGTGAGGTCACGGTTCCAGGCTCTGTCTCACCCAATCAGTGGGTCCCGCCAAAGCTCAATAGAAAATACTGCAGCAAAAACAATCCTGAACATTCACAAACTGGGAGCAATCGGCACAGCACAACACAAGTGTGAATTAGTAAACTTTAACACACAGAGTCTGTCACTAATTAGTACAAAGTGCAGGGCACTATTGCTCACCTTCAGTCCTGTCCCTCAATCCCAGCTCATTTCTGGGGGATTGTTACAAGGTTCACCCCGTCCTTTCAACACAGATATTACCCACATAATCCCACATCAATTAGACATTGCACACAGCTTCTGACAGTTATTAACAAGACTAGAACGATGGTTCAAACCAATAAATAAATAAATCATCCCATCCCATCCCGATGGATAAAACCTCAGATGGTTCCTTAGTTAGGATTGCTCTGGTTCCTCACCATATATGTGTCAGGATACTGAAACCCAGCTTTCTCACAGTCCACTCCTGGAGGCCCCACTCCCTGAGCCTACAACCTTCAGCAGGGTCAGTGCTGGAGTTCCGCAGCGGGAGTGATCCCAGAGTAACTGTCGGGATCGCACCCCGTGGATGTTCCGCGTCGTGTATTTTTAGTTATCCTGGTGTCTAACACGCACACATCAATAAAACAGGGAATTCCTGGAAACACGCTGCAGGTCCTTCTTTATCTGGAGATCAAATGTCTGTTGTATAATTGTACCAGCAGTTAACAGGCTCCTGTGAACTCCTCCCTCTGCTATTTTAATGCAGACTTTAACCAATTTATTTTAAACGGGTTTATTTTAAATGAGCTAACACCTGCCTTAAAATGGTAGACTCAGGACTGTCACACACACATATTAAATCCTCGTGGAATAATCACCAGTCATTTTTAGACTGGAAACTTAACCCTGCCGTTTCACTTTCAGTCAGGAACAGATCGCAGTTTGACACCAATCTCTGATTTGACAGCACGTTTCCAGCATTCACCGTTGTTCTTCCTGACTCTAAACACAGTTGTAAAGGAGCCTTCTGTTCTGTGCCTTGGAGCTGTGACCCATGGAAGAGAGCGGCTGGGACACATTCCTTACAGGCCTCAAGATTAAAGGGATATAGGTCTGCAAAGGGATATAGATAGACTAAGTGAGTGGGCAGTAAGGTGGCAGATGGAGTATAATGTAGGGAAATGTGAGGTTATTCACTTTGGTAGGAAGAATAGAAAAACAGAATATGTTTTAAATGGGGAGAAATTTTCAAATGTTGGTGTTCAGAGAGATTTGGGTGTCCTCGTGCAAGAAACACAGAAAGCTAGCATGCAGGTACAGCAAGCAATAAGGAAGGCAAATGGCATGTTAGCCTTTATTGCAAGTGGGTTGGAGTATAAGAGTCAGGAAGTCTTGCTACAATTGTACAGGGCCTTGGTGAGACCACACCTGGAGTACTGTGCACAGTTTTGGTCTCCTTATCTAAGGAAGGATATACTTGCCTTGGAGGCGGTGCAACGAAGGTTCACGAGATTGATTCCTGGGATGAGAGGGCTGTCCTATGATGAGAGATTGTGTAGAATGGGCCTATACTTTCTGGAGTTTAGAAGAATGAGAGGTGATCCCATGGAAACATACAAGATTCTGAAGGGGATTGACAGGGTAGATGCTGAGAGGTTGTTTCCCCTGGCTGGAGTGTCTAGAACTAGGGGGCATAGTCTCAGGATAAGGGGTCGGCCATTTAAGACTGAGATGAGGAGGAATTTCTTCACTCAGAGGGCTGTGAATCTTTGGAATTCTCTGCCCCAGAGGGCTGTGAATGTTCAGTCTTTGAGTATATTCAAGGCTGAGATAGATAGATTTTTGGACTCTGGGGGAATCAAGGGATATGGAGTTCGGGTGGGAAAGTGGAGTTGAGGTGGATGATCAGCCATGATCTTATTGAATGGCGGAGCAGGCTCGAGGGACCGTGTGACCTACTCCTTCTCCTAATTCTTATGATCTTTTCTTATGTTCTTAATCTGCCCGGCAACTTTCCTTTCAGTGAAGAGAGACGAGAAAGACCAAAGTGCCGTTTGCCCCTCTCAGTGTGGCCCTGAAGGACTGTGTCCAGGCTGTAGTTCTGTTCCCGCCGTACGATCCTCCCCCCAGATTGTCCTTTCTGAACACCAGCCAGGTGATGCTAAACACTCAGGTGGGAACGACAAAAATCCACAACAATGTGTTTAAAGCTAAGCTGATTTATTTGACATATATCCAGAAATTTAAACTCCAGGGGTTATTATCAGCAGAAACAAACCCCAGCTGTCAGTGTGAACACGATTCAGTTCAGGATGTAATTAACAGCAGCAAAAACATCAGAATCCAACACCTGCAGTCACTTGTGAACTCGCTGGTGTCTCAGCAGGTTGGATGACCGAGTGAATCCCTTCCCACACTCGGAGCAGGTGAACGGCCTCTCCCCAGTGTGAACTCGCTGGTGTCTCAGCAAGTTGGATGACTGTGAATCCCTTCCCACACTCGGAGCAGGTGAACGGCCTCTCCCCAGTGTGAACTCGCTGGTGTCTCAGCAGATCCTTTTTGCTTTTAAATCTCTTCTCACAGTCAGAACAATTAAAAGGTCTCTCATCAGTGTGAACACGTTGATGACACATCAGTCCCCCGGAATATTTAAAGCATTTCCTGCAGTCCGGGCATTTAAAAGGTCTCTCGTCAGTGTGAACTCGCTGGTGTGTCAACAGGTTGGATGACTGAGTGAATCCCTTCCCACACTCTGAGCAGGTGAACGGCCTCTCCCCGGTGTGAACTCGTCGATGTGTTTCCAGCTCAAATGGGTAGTTGAATCGCTTCCCACAGTCCCCACATTTACACGGTTTCTCCCCGGTGTGACTGCGCTTGTGTCTCGACAGGCCAGAGGATTGGCTGAAGCCTCGTTCACACACAGAACACGTGTACGGTTTCGCCCCGCTCTGAACGGTGCTTTCTGCTTCCATGCTCGAAGGTCCTGATGAATTGAGCGACTCAGTCAGATCCTGAAGTGATGTTTGGTTTGAGTTTCCCGTCTGCAAATCCTCCCCTTCTAATACCCTGTAAAATGAATTTAAAACAGGAAAAAGGGAGGGTGAGGGAGAACCCACAAAAACACAAAGGCAGGTTGTGAAAGTGAGCTGAATGAATCTGGGAATTTGTGGGGCCGGCACTAGAAAAAAGTGACCATGAAAGCTGCCGGATTGTCGTAAAAACACAACTGGTTCACTAGTGTCCTTCAGGGAAGGGAACCCGCCACCCGGTCTGGGCCTACACAAGACTCTGGCCTCTATGGGAGGAGAGAGAGCGAGGTGGGAGGGGGAGGAGTGAAGGAGTGACTTTATACATCTGCAACTCGACTAGACCTTTGACAGAACCTCCCAAACAAGCGACCTCCACCACCTAGAAGGACAAGGGCAGCAGGTGCATGGGAACACCATCACCTCCCAGTTCCCCTCCAAGTCACACACTATCCTGACTTGGGCATATATCGCCGTTCCTACATCGTCGCTGGGTGAAAATCCTGGAACTCCTCACCTAACAGCATTCTGAGAGTACCAGAACTGTCCACAGTACTCCAGGTGTGGTCTCACCAAGGCCCTATATAATTGCAGGAAGAATTCTTTACTCTTATACCCCAATGCATTTGTAATAAAGGCTAACTTACCATTTGCTTGCTGTACCTGCATGTTAACTTTCTGTGATTCGTGTACAAGGACACGCAGGTCCCTCTGAACACCAACATTTCCGAGTCTCTCACCATTTAAAAAATATTCTGCTTTTCTATTTTTCCCACCAAAGTGGATAACTTCACATTTCTCCACATCTGCCATGTTCTTGCCCACTCACTTAACCTGTCTATATCCCATTGCAGGCTCTTTGTGTCCTCCTCACAGCTTACTTTCCCACCGAGCTTTGTATCGTCAGCAAACTTGGATACATTTCACTCGGTCCCCTCATCGAAGTCATGGATACAGATTGTAAATAGCTGAGGCCCAAGCACTGATCCTTGCTGTACCCGACTAGTTACAGCCTGCCAACCCGAAAGTGACCCATTTATCCCAACTCTCTGTTTTCTGCCCGTTAACCAATCCTCAATCCATGCTAATATTTCACCCCAACCCCATGAGCCCTAATTTAGTGAAATAACCTCTTGTGTATCATTCTGTGATTCTATGAAATCGGCATTCTTCCCACTCGGGCCTCTTGTACAACCCCCACTCCCTAGGCTCCACCATTGGCAGCCGTGCCTTCAGTTACCTCGGCCCCAAGATCTTTGACCAAGTCTTTGGTCACCTGTCCGAATCTCTCCTTCTTTGGCTCGGAGTCAGTTTTTGACGGATTTCGCTCTTGTGAAGGGCCTTGGAACGTTTTACTACATTAAAGGTGCTATGTAAATGCAAGTTGTTGTTGGTGTGCTGCCATTGGCCTCAGCTTCGCCAGACAGAATCAGCCAAGGACGGCAGCTGTGCTGCTCCCCATGGTCGAAGTGCTGGCAGCTCATATTATCGGCTCAAAGCTCAGAATTACCACTCGGCAAGGTACTGGAGGATAAACAGTGACTGGGGCCGAACCCCACCATCACACAGCACCTTCAGTATAGGCTCACAGCTCAGAATTACCACTCGGCAAGGTACTGGAGGGCAAACAGTGACTGGGACCGAACCCCACCATCACACAGCACCTTCAGTATAGGCTCACAGCTCAGAATTACCACTCGGCAAGGTACTGGAGGGCAAACAGTGACTGGGGCCGAACCCCACCATCACACAGCACCTTCAGTATCGGCGCAAAGCTCAGAATTACCACTCAGCAAGGTACTGGAGGACAAACAGTGACTGGGACCGAACCCCATCACACAGCACCTTCAGGAGAGAAAGGGAGAAAAATCCGAGCCTGCGATGAATCTGGATTTCAAACAGCGAGGATGTGGGGAGGAGGGGGAGTGTGTGGGACGGGGGATTTACAGATTAGGAGGGGCAAGAGAGGAAGGAATGTTCCAGAGAAACTAGGACTGTCTGTTCAGAATTTCTATCCTGTACCGACAGTGATGGCTTTTGTAAATTATGAAGACAGGTTGCATGGACTAGGCGTCTATTCCCTTGAATATAGAAGATTACGCGGTGATCCAATTGAGGTGTTTAAGATGATTAAAGGAGTTGATTGGGTAAACAGAGAGAAACTATTTCCTCTGGTGGGGGAGTCCACAGCAAGGGGGACATAACCTTAAAATCAGAGCCAGGCCATTCAGGGGTGATGTCGGGAAGGACTTCTTCACACAAAGGGTACTGGAAATCTGGAACTCTCTCCCCAAAAACTGCTGCGCTGGGGTCAATAGAAAATCTCAAAACTGAGTGTGCAAGATTTTTGTTAGTCAAGGGTACTAAAGGTTACGGAACCAAGGCGGGTAGATGGAGCTCAGACACAGATCAGCCAGGATCTAATTGAATGAGGAACAGGCTCGATGGGCTGAATGGCCTTCTCCTGTTCCTACTTAGTGATGACTTTTGTAAACAGCTTTTACAGGATATTAGGAGGGGAGGATATACAGACAGGATTAATCCTGGGCCCCTCCTGTTCCTGTGACAGACTGAACCAATCACACAGCTCGGTGTCAGATTGAATTATTCCTCTCTCCAGCCTGTAACCGAGGAAACTTGTAACACTGAGGCTGAAATTCTACTTCCATGAGCCGGGGGAGCAGGCAGTGCTGGGCACAGAGGGAGCAGCAAACCGGGTTCAGAGTGGGCACGCTGGGATTGCCCTTGACCTGAGTTTTACAGTAAACATGAGGATTCTAAACCTGGGACTGTACATGGGGATTCTAAACCTGGGACTGTACATGTCGATTCTCCCGGGCACCAGGACCCGGTTGGGAACAGACACTGAAGCCCCGCCTGCACTTTGTTCCAGCACCAATATGACCGCGCATGCGCTTTGCTACCCAATGAATCAAGATGGCGGCCGTTATCCTGGGCCTGTGACCGGAAGAAGCCCTGAAGCTGTAAACGCGGGACCTTCAGGTTATTATTCGGGGTTTGCGGCCTACACCAGTTATTTATGAAGCCTCCCCGCCCACCCGCCGGTTCATTACCCCGCTGCGTCGGACTGTTTCTTACATTTGATGCGGACCTGGTCTGCAGCCTCCGTCTTATGCGATGACACACACCTCGCATGCTCCAATCCCAAGCGAGTCTCACGCCTGCGCACTGGACTTTTATAGTCTGGGTGCGGCACATTCTCCACCGCGGGGAATGCTGGGTAAAACCTCCGCCATTGAAATATTTTTATTCATAATACAATAATACCTGTACAACTCATCAATTACATAGTAAATCCATTACATAGTAAATCCATTACATTCATCCATCAGAGTAAAAAATAAAGCCTTAAAAAACAGCCTTATAATTAATATAAATGCAATGATTACTTGATTACACATAGCACCATCATAATCCAATTAAATGCTACAGATAACATTTATTCCAATAAACCAAGAAAAAAACCCGTTTCACGCCAGTCCTACTGGCATTCCCTCCGCCATTGAAAGGCCTTATTCGTGAATGGAATAGGATTTATTAGGAATGCATTGAGCACTGAACCATGTTCATCGAAGCCCAGGCTGCAAGATTCTCAGGTCAGTTTGGTGCTGTGTGAACGGGTGAGCTCCGCATCCCGGCTGCTTGCGGGGAATGCCAGTGCGGAGGGCCCAGTGCAGAAGGCCCGGGGAGGAAAGGCTGTGAGATTTTCCACTTGGCTTAACTCGGTGCTGTGTGAACAGGCTGCTCCACATTCCGGCTGCTCGCGGGGAATGCCGGTGCGGAAGGCCCGGTGCAGAAGGCCCAAGGTGGAAGACTCGGAGGAGAGTGGCCTGGGCGGGAGGCCCAGCACGGAGAACCCCAGGCGGGGGGCCCAGGGTGGGGCGGCTGGTCGGCAGAGGTGGAGTCGGGAGATGCGGTTGGTGAGCATTGCTGCACTGGTTCTGAAAGTTGCAGAATGGTTTCGGGCCTGAATGAGTTCCAATGGCCCAGTATCTGCTCTGCCTGGCGGCAGCTGTGAGGATTTTTCTTGGTCATGGGACCGGTTTATGCGTCGCCATATTGGTGAAGGAAAGACAAATTGTTTCCATCTGTAATGGAGCGCGTGAGCGGTTACAAGATGGAAAATGTGAATGGTTAAAAGATGGAAAATAAAAGGAAATTAAAAGACAGAGCAAAGTGATATCGGTAAGGAATGATGACTATTCTTTGATGGTTGGGTCCTGTGAGCGATAACAGTATGCAGAAGAAGATTTGAGTGTTCGGTCTTTTTACGGGATTTCAGGAAGTGGATGGCTTCTTTTTCCGTGGAAGGGCTGAAGACTGTGGACAAGGACTATGACTTTACATGGTTCGACAACATCAAATGATATTCGTTAATGGATTGCCAATAGGACTGGCGTAGAACTGGTATTTAATTGTTTTGTTGGGAAGGTTTCAGGTTTTCTGTTTGAAAGCAGTTTACTTGAATCTTAATTGATTTTCTGATAAGGACTGTGGGAATTTGCACATGGTGATGTATTGGTGGTTACGTAGGAACTTATTTTGAGGTTATTTTCTAGTGTTGGTGTGGTTGAAAAGATAAAGTAAATTAATATTGGTGATTTATTAAACGAACGGACGCTCGAGTGAACGAATGGACGAACGATTCGAACGAACGCATTCATGCATATTGGAACTTACACTCGATTGAACGAATGATCACTTGTGCAGTGATAGAACGAACGATTCGAGCGAACACACGCAGGTGCGCACTTAGACAAATGATACGCACGCACGCATTCAGACATACATATTGGAACTTACACTCGATCGAACGAACGACCTCATGGGGTAGTGGTCGAACGAACGATTCGAGCGAACGCAAGCATGCACATTGGAACTTACACTCGATCGAATGAATGATCGCGTGGTGAACGATCAAACGAATGATAATCGAGCGAACGCATGCAGGCGCACACTTAGACAAATGATACGCATGCACGCATTCATACATACATATTGGAACTTACACTCGATCGAACGAATGATCACGCGGTGAACGATCAGACGAACGATTCGAGCGAACGCACGCAGGCGCGCACTTAAACAAATGATAAGCACGCACGCACTCATACATACATATTGGAACTTACGCTCGATCGAACGAACGAACGAACGAACAATTGAATGAATGATCGAATGATCGAATGAACAATGCCAGTAGGACTGGCGTAAAACGGGTTTTTTCTTGGTTTATTGGAATAAATGTTATCTGTAGCATTTAATTGGATTATGATGGTGCTATGTGTTTGTACACTGGTGTTGAAATGGTTTTTGTTTTATGTGGAGTTAACTTTCAGATTTATTATTTTAAATCTAAAAGTTGTGTGGTATTGTTTAAGGGTATTTGTACTGTAAACATTATTGATTATTTGTAAAATTAATCATTGCATTTATAATAACTATAAGGCTGTTTTTAAGGCTTTATTTTTTACTGTGATGGATGAATGTAATGGATTTACTATGTAATGGATTTACTATGTAATTGATGAGTTGTACAGGTATTATTGTATTTGAATAAAAATATTACCCAGACTACAGGAGCCCAGTGCGCAGGCGCAGTGCCCGCCCTTAGCTGGAGCATGCGCAGTGTCACTGTGATCAGAGCCATGCGAGGGCAGGGAGCGGGCCGATTTGGGAGACGCGGTTTTTGATCCGATTACTAATCAGCGGGGAGCAGGGAGGTAAGGCAGCCGGCGTGTGAGCTTCATAAACACCTGGTGTAGGCCGCAAGCCCCGAATGAGAACCCACAGGTTCCGCCTTTGCAGCACGGAGGCTTTTTCCCAGAAACTAGGCCCGGGTTAACGACGGCCATCTTTGTAAAGGAGCTCTTAGGGTTTTTGCGTCGCCATCTTGCTTCGTCGATGGTAGAGCGCATGCGTGGCCATCTTTGTAAAGGAGCCACGAGGGGGCGTGGCTTCAGGGTCCCAGTGAGTGAACTGAACCCAGCCAGAGTCAGCACCTTCAGGGGAGGAGAGGGAGGGGAACCAGTGAGTGTAGAACTGAACCCAGCCAGAGTCAGCACCTTCAGGGGAGGAGAGGAGGGAACCAGTGAGTGCAGAACTGAACCCAGCCAGAGTCAGCACCTTCAGGGGAGGAGAGGGAGGGGAACCAGTGAGATTCGCATTGAACCCAGCCAGAGTCAGCACCTTCAGGGGAGGAGAGGGAGGGGAACCAGTGAGTGCAGAACTGAACCCAGCCAGAGTCAGCACCTTCAGGGGAGGAGAGGGAGGGGAACCAGTGAGTGCAGAACTGAACCCAGCCAGAGTCAGCACCTTCAGGGGAGGAGAGGGAGGGGAACCAGTGAGTGCAGAACTGAACCCAGCCAGAGTCAGCACCTTCAGGGGAGGAGAGGGAGGGGAACCAGTGAGTGCAGAACTGAACCCAGCCAGAGTCAGCACCTTCAGGGGAGGAGAGGGAGGGGAACCAGTGAGTGTGGAACTGAACCCAGCCAGAGTCAGCACCTTCAGGGGAGGAGAGGGAGGGGAACCAGTGAGTGTGGAACTGAACCCAGCCAGAGTCAGCACCTTCAGGGGAGGAGAGGGAGGGGAACCAGTGAGTGTGGAACTGAACCCAGCCAGAGTCAGCACCTTCAGGGGAGGAGAGGGAGGGGAACCAGTCAGTGTTGAACTGAACCCAGTCAGAGTCAGCACCTTCAGTGTGTTGGAGATGGTGCGATGGGTTTGGATTTCAGCACAGGGAGGAGCGAGAGTGTGTGGGACTGAGATTTACAGCTTTGGGGGAACAAGAGACGAAAGAATGTTCCATAGAAACTAGAATTGTCTGTTCTGAATTTCTATCCTCTACTTAGTGATGTCTTTTGTAAACTCCTTTTACAGGCTGTGAGAAGGGGAGGATTTACAGACAGGAAACTCAAACCAAACATCATTTCAAGATCTGACGGAGTCACTCCATTCATCAGGACCTGAGTATCATCGGCCTTTGAATGTGGAAGCAGAAATGTTTGTCTGTTTTGTCTGTGGGAAAAGATTTCAAACATCAGTGTGACTGGAAAAGCAACGAGAAACACACATCCGAGTGAGAGTGTTCCAGTGCACTGACTGTGGAAAGAGCTTTAACCAGTTACACAGTCTGAAAAACATCGCACCGTTCACAGCGGGGAGAAACCATACACTTGTTGTGTGTGTGACGAGGCTTCAACCCGAAGAGACACAAGGACACCCGCACCACGGAGAAACCGTGGAAATGTGGGGACTGTGGGCAGGGATTCAATTACCCGTGCCAGCTGGAAGCTCATCAACGCAGTCAGACTGGGGAGAGACTGTTCACCTGCTCTGTGTGTGGGAACAGATTCGCTCGGTCATCTCAGCTGCTGACACACGAGCGACTTCACACTGGGGAGAGGCCGTTCACCTGCTCTGTGTGTGGGAAGGGATTCACTAACTCCTCCAGCCTCACTTCACACCAACGCGTTCACACTGATAAGAGACCTTTTAAATGTTCTGAGTGTGAGAAGAGCTTTAGAAGCACAAGGGATCTTCTGACACACCAGCGAGTTCACACTGGGGAGAGGCCGTTCACCTGCTCCATGTGTGGGAAGGATTCACTCAGTCATCCCACCTGTTGACACACCAGCGAGTTCACACTGGGGAGAGACGGTTCACCTGCTCCATGTGTGGGAAGGGATTCACTCAGTTATCCCAGCTGCTGACACACCAGCGAGTTCACACTGGGGAGAGGCCGTTCACCTGTTCCGTATGTGGGAAGGGATTCGTTCAGTCATCCACCTGCTGAGACACCAGCGAGTTCACAAGTGACAGCAGGGGTTGGATTCTGCTGTTATTGCTGCTGTTAATCTCATCCAGGACTGAACCATGTTCATTCTGACAGTTGGAGTTTGTTTCTGCTGATGTTAATAACCCCTCTAACTGGGCTGGAGTTTAATATTTTGACATGTCAAATAGATTAACTTTGTTTCTAACACACCGTGGGTCGAATCCTTGATTTCTCCAAGTTAGGAGGAGACTAATTGATGTCCTGTTAATCACTGCCTCATTTTTGGGCTTTTCTCTTTTCTAACTCAAGAGTATTTCAGTTCTCGTATATTTAGTTACTCTCGTGCTCAAGCCCCAGCTCCCCAAACCTTCCAGAGTGCCTCTCCTAGCCTTGAAATCAAGCGACGGTATCGGTAACATGTCCGTGTACCTGCCCTCAGAGTGTTTGATGGGACAGTGTAGAGGGAGCTTTACTCTGTATCTAACCCGTGCTGTACCTGCCCTGGGAGTGTTTGATGGGACAATGTAGAGGGAGCTTTACTCTGTATCTAACCCGTGCTGTACCTGCCCTGGGAGTGTTTGATGGGACAGTGTAGAGGGAGCTTTACTCTGTATCTAACCCGTGCTGTACCTGCCCTGGGAGTGCTTGATGGGATTGTGTAAAGGGAGCTTTACTCTGTATCTAACCCGTGCTGCACCTGCCCTGGGAGTGTTTGATGGGACAATGTAGAGGGAGCTTTACTCTGTAACTAACCCCTGCTGTACCTGCCCTGGGAGTGATTGATGGGACAGTGTAGAGGGAGCTTTACTCTGTATCTAAACCATGCTGTACCTGCCCTGGGAGTGTTTGATGGGACAATGTAGAGGCAGCGTTACTCTGTATCTGAACCATGCTGTACCAGCCCTGGGAGTGTTTGATGGGACAGTGTAGAGGGAGCTTTACTCTGAATCTAACCCGTGCTGTACCTGCCCTGGGAGTGTTTGATGGGACAGTGTAGAGGGAGCTTTACTCTGTATCTAACCCGTGCTGTACCTGCCCTGGGAGTGTTTGATGGGACAGTGTACAGGGATCTTTACTCTGAATCTAACCTGTGCTGTGCCTGCCCTGGGAGTGTTTGATGGGACAGTATAGAGGGAGCTTTACTCTGAATCTAACCCGTGCTGTACCTGCCCTGGGAGTGTTTGCTGGGATCGTGTCGATGGAGTTTTACTCTGTATCTAACCCGTGCTGTGCCTGCCCTGGGAGTGTTTGATGGGATAGTGTAAAGGGAGCTTTACTCTGTCTGTAACCTGTGCTGTACCTACCCTGGGAGTGTTTGATTGGACAGTGTAGAGGGAGCTTTACTCTGTATCTACCCCGTGCTGTTCGTGCCCTGGGAGTGTTTGGAGGGACAATGTAGAGGGAGCCTTACTCTGTATCTATCCCGTGCTGTACTTACCTTGGGAGTGTTTGATGGGATTGTGTGAAGGGAGCTTTACTCTGTATCTAACCCGTGCTGCACCTGCCCTGGGAGTGTTTGATGGGACAATGTAGAGGGAGCTTTACTCTGTAACTAACCCCTGCTGTACCAGCCCTGGGAGTGTTTGATGGGACAGTGTAGAGGGAGCTTTACTCTGTATCTAACCTGTGCTGTACCTGTCCTGGGAGTGTTTGATGGGACAGTGTACAGGGAGCTTTACTCTGAATTTAACCCGTGCTGTACCTGCCCTGGGAGTGTGTGATGGGAAAGTGTAGAGGGAGCTTTAATCTGTATCTAATCCGTGCTGCACCAGCCCTGGGAGTGTTTGATGGGATCGTGTCGATGGAGTTTTACTCTGTATCTAACCCGTGCTGTACCTGCCCTGGGAGTGTTTGATGGGATAGTGTAAAGGGAGCTTTACTCTGTCTGTAACCTGTGCTGTACCTGCCCTGGGAGTGTTTGATGGGACAGTCTCGAGCGAGCTTTACTGTGTATCTAACCCGTGCTGTACCTACCCTGGGAGTGTTTGGTGGGACAATGTAGAGGGAGCATTACTCTGATCTAAACCATGCTCTACCTGCCCGGGGAGTGTTTGATGGGACAGTGTAGAGGGAGCTTTACTCTGTATCTAACCCGTGCTGCAGCTGCCCTGGGAGTGTTTGATGGGACAGTGTAGAGGGAGCTTTACTCTGTATCTAACCCGTGCTGTACCAGACCTGCGAGTGTTTGATGGGACAGTATAGATGGAGCTTTACTCTGTATCCAACCCGTGCTGTACCTGCCCGGGGAGTGTTTGATGGGACAGTGTGGAGGGAGCTTTACTCTGTATCTAACCCATGCTGTACCTGCCCTGGGAGTGTTTGATGGGACAGTGCAGAGGGAGCTTTACTCTGTATCTAACCCGTACTGTACCGTCCCTGCGAGTGTTTGATGGGACAGTGTGGAGGGAGCTTTACTCTATCTAAACCATGCTGTACCTGCCCTGGGAGTGTTTGATGGGACAGTGCAGAGGGAGCTTTACTCTGTATCTAACCCGTGCTGTACCTGCCCTGGGACTGTTTGATGGGACAGTGTAGAGGGAGCTTTACTCTGTATCTAACCCGTGCTGTACCTGCCCTCGGAGTGTTTGATGGGACAGTGTAGAGGGAGCTTTACTCTGTATCTAACCCGTGCTGTACCTGCCCTGGGAGTGTTTGATGGGACAGTGTGAGGGAGCTTTACTCTGTATCTAACCCGTGCTGTACCTGCCCTGGGAGTGTTTGATGGGACAGTGTAGAGGGAGCTTTACTCTGTATCTAACCCGTGCTGTACCTGCCCTGGGAGTGTTTGATGGGACAGTGT
Source organism: Squalus acanthias (assembly GCA_030390025.1). NCBI lineage: Eukaryota > Metazoa > Chordata > Chondrichthyes > Squaliformes > Squalidae > Squalus > Squalus acanthias. The sequence continues at coordinate 5,400 of JASTWF010002465.1, read as the reverse complement.
AGAGGGAGCTTTACTCTGTATCTAACCCGTGCTGTACCTGCCCTGGGAGTGTTTGATGGGACAGTGTAGAGGGAGCTTTACTCTGTATCTAACCCGTGCTGTACCTGCCCTGGGAGTGTTTGATGGGACAGTGTAGAGGGAGCTTTACTCTGTATCTAACCCGTGCTGTACCTGCCCTGGGAGTGTTTGATGGGACTGTGTAGAGGGAGCTTTACTCTGTATCTAACCCGTGCTGTACCTGCCCTGGGAGTGTTTGATGGGACAATGTAGAGGGAGCTTTACTCTGTATCTAACCCGTGCTGTACCAGCCCTGGGAGTGTTTGATGGGACAGTGTAGAGGGAGCTTTACTCTGTATCTAACCCGTGCTGTACCTGCCCTGGGAGTGTTTGATGGGACAGTGTAGAGGGAGCTTTACTCTGTATCTAACCCGTGCTGTACCTGCCTGGGAGTGTTTGATGGGACAGTGTAGAGGGAGCTTTACTCTGTATCTAACCCGTGCTGTACCTGCCCTGGGAGTGTTTGATGGGACAGTGTAGAGGGAGCTTTACTCTGTATCTAACCCGTGCTGTACCTGCCCTGGGAGTGTTTGATGGGACAGTGTAGAGGGAGCTTTACTCTGTATCTAACCCGTGCTGTACCTGCCCTGGGAGTGTTTGATGGGACAGTGTAGAGGGAGCTTTACTCTGTATCTAACCTGTGCTGTACCTGCCCTGGGAGTGTTTGATGGGACAGTGTCGAGGGAGCTTTACTCTGTATCTAACCCGTGCTGTACCTGCCCTGGGAGTGTTTGGTGGGACAATGTAGAGGGAGCTTTACTCTGATCTAAACCATGCTCTACCTGCCCTGGGAGTGTTTGATGGGATAGTGTAAAGGGAGCTTTACTCTGTATCTAACCCGTGCTGTACCTGCCCTGGGAGTGTTTGATGGGACAGTATAGAGGGAGCTTTACTCTGTATCCAACCCGTGCTGTACCTGCCCGGGGAGTGTTTGATGGGACAGTGTGGAGGGAGCTTTACTCTGTATCTAACCCGTGCTGTACCTGCCCTGGGAGTGTTTGATGGGACATTGCAGAGGGAGCTTTACTCTGTATCTAACCCGTACTGTACCGTCCCTGCGAGTGTTTGATGGGACAGTGTGGAGGGAGCTTTACTCTATCTAAACCATGCTGTACCTGCCCTGGGAGTGTTTGATGGGACAGTGCAGAGGGAGCTTTACTCTGTATCTAACCTGTGCTGTACCTGCCCTGGTAATGTTTGGTGGGACAGTGTTGAGGGAGCTTTACTCTGTATTTAACCCGTGCTGTACCTGCCCTGGGAGTGTTTGATGGGACAGTTTAGAGGGAGCTTTACTCTGTATCTAACCCGTGCTTTGCCTGCCCTGGGAGTGTTTGATGGGATAGTGTAAAGGGAGCTTTACTCTGTATCTAACCCGTGCTGTACCTGCCCTGGGAGTTTTTGATGGGACAGTGCAGAAGGAGCTTTACTCTGTATCTAACCCATGCTGTACCTGCCCTGGGAGTGTTTGATGGGATAGTGTAAAGGGAGCTTTACGATGTATCTAACCCGTGCTGTACCTGCCCTGGGAGTGTTTGATGGGACAGTGCAGAGGGAGCTTTACTCTGTATCTAACCTGTGCTGTACCTGCCCTGGTAATGTTTGGTGGGACAGTGTTGAGGGAGCTTTACTCTGTATTTAACCCGTGCTGTACCTGCCCTGGGAGTGTTTGATGGGACAGTTTAGAGGGAGCTTTACTCTGTATCTAACCCGTGCTTTGCCTGCCCTGGGAGTGTTTGATGGGATAGTGTAAAGGGAGCTTTACTCTGTATCTAACCCGTGCTGTACCTGCCCTGGGAGTTTTTGATGGGACAGTGTAGAAGGAGCTTTACTCTGTATCTAACCCATGCTGTACCTGCCCTGGGAGTGTTTGATGGGATAGTGTAAAGGGAGCTTTACGATGTATCTAACCCGTGCTGTACCTGCCCTGGGAGTGTTTGATGGGACAGTGCAGAAGGAGGTTTACTCTGTATCTAACCCATGCTGTACCTGCCCTGGGAGTCTTTAAAATAAATGTAAACTGAAAGGCTGATGAAATGTTAATGCTTATGACTAGAGGTCTAGAATATAGTGGGGAGGAAGTTTTGCTCCAGCTGTACAAAGCCTTGGTTAGACCACATCTGGGGCACTGTGGACCCTTCTGGGCCCCACACCTTAGAAAAAATAGATTGGCCTTGGAAGGAGTGCAGTGCAGATTCACCAGCATGTTACCAGGGCTCCAAGGGTTAAACTATTTAGAGTTTACAGAAATGAAGCTTGTATTCCATGGATTATAGAAAGTTGAGGCTGGTTTGATTGAGGTTTTGAGGATTTTGGATCAATTGTGAGGGTAGATACAGAGAAACTCTTTCCACTGGTGGGGAGTCTGGGACCAGGGGACAGAACCTTAAAATCCGAGCCAGGCCCTTCAGGAGAGAAGCTGGAAACTCTTCTCCACACAAAGGATGGTGGAAGTGTGGAGCTCTCTCACAATAAGCAGGCGATGCTCGCTCACTGAATAACTTTGGGCGGTTGTGGTTTCTCCCCATTGTCCCGGTGCTTGTTCCCTTGGATTGGATCTTCATTTGTTCCCTTTGGTTTGGTTTAAGTTTCACTGCTGGACCCACCACTCAAAGCACTTTGTCTGATCTTCCCCCGGGAATGAGCAGACTCCTCCCTCACCCCCCACACTGCACCATCTCTCCCCGGGGTGTGTCCACACTCTGGGCCTTGGGCCTTGCCCGGGGATTCTCAGTATGAACAGGTGGGGTGTGTTTTGAGACAGGGTGTCCCCGCTCTCCTCTTTTCCCCGGGGTGTGTCCACACTCTGGGCCTTGGGCCTTGCCCGGGGATTCTCAGTATGAACAGGTGGGGTGTGTTTTGAGACAGGGTGTCCCCGCTCTCCTCCTCTTTTCCCCGGGGTGTGTCCACACTCTGGGCCTTGGGCCTTGCCCGGGGATTCTCAGTATGAACAGGTGGGGTGTGTTTTGAGACAGGGTGTCCCCGCTCTCCTCCTCTTTTCCCCGGGGTGTGTCCACACTCTGGGCCTTGGGCCTTGCCCGGGGATTCTCAGTATGAACAGGTGGGGTGTGTTTTGAGACAGGGTGTCCCCGCTCTCCTCCTCTTTTCCCCCGGGGTGTGTCCACACTCTGGGCCTTGGGCCTTGCCTGGGGATTCTCAGTATGAACAGGTGGGGTGTGTTTTGAGACAGGGTGTCCCCGCTCTCCACCTCTTTTCCCCGGGGTGTGTCCACACTCTGGGCCTTGGGCCTTCCCCGGGGATTCTCAGTATGAACAGGTGGGGTGTGTTTGGAGACAGGGTGTCTCCGCTCTCCTCCTCTTTTCCCCGGGGTGTGTCCACACTCTGGGCCTTGGGCCTTGCCCGGGGATTCTCAGAATGAACAGGTGCGGTGTGTTTTGAGACAGGGTGTCCCCGCTCTCCTCCTCTTTTCCCCGGGGTGTGTTCCACACTCTGGGCCTTGGGCCTTGCCCGGGGATTCTCAGTATGAACAGGTGGGGTGTGTTTTGAGACAGGGTGTCCCCGCTCTCCTCCTCTTTTCCCCGGGGTGTGTCCACACTCTGGGCCTTGGGCCTTGCCCGGGGATTCTCAGTATGAACAGGTGGGATGTGTTTTGAGACAGGGTGTCTCCGCTCTCCTCCTCTTTTCCCCGGGGCGTGTCCACACTCTGGGCCTTGGGCCTTGCCCGGGGATTCTCAGTATGAACAGGTGGGGTGTGTTTTGAGACAGGGTGTCCCCGCTCTCCTCCTCTTTTCCCCGGGGTGTGTCCACACTCTGGGCCTTGGGCCTTGCCCGGGGATTCTCAGTATGAACAGGTGGGATGTGTTTTGAGACAGGGTGTCTCGGCTCTCCTCCTCTTTTCCCCGGGGCGTGTCCACACTCTGGGCCTTGGGCCTTGCCCGGGGATTCTCAGTATGAACAGGTGGGGTGTGTTTTGAGACAGGGTGTCCCCGCTCTCCTCCTCTTTTCCCCGGGGTGTGTCCACACTCTGGGCCTTGGGCCTTGCCCGGGGATTCTCAGTATGAACAGGTGGGGTGTGTTTTGAGACAGGGTGTCCCGCTCTCCTCCTCTTTTCCCCGGGGTGTGTCCACACTCTGGGCCTTGGGCCTTGCCCGGGGATTCTCAGTATGAACAGGTGGGGTGTGGTTTGAGACAGGGTGTCTCCGCTCTCCTCCTCTTTTCCCCGGGGTGTGTCCACACTCTGGGCCTTGGGCCTTGCCCGGGGATTCTCAGTATGAACAGGTGGGGTGTGTGTTGAGACAGGGTGTCCCCGCTCTCCTCCTCTTTTCCCCGGGGTGTGTCCACACTCTGGGCCTTGGGCCTTGCCTGGGGATTCTCAGTATGAACAGGTGGGGTGTGTTTTGAGACAGGGTGTCCCCGCTCTCCTCCTCTTTTCCCCGGGGTGTGTCCACACTCTGGGCCTTGGGCCTTGCCCGGGGATTCTCAGTATGAACAGGTGGGGTGTGTTTTGAGACAGGGTGTCTCCGCTCTCCTCCTCTTTTCCCCGGGGTGTGTCCACACTCTGGGCCTTGGGCCTTGCCCGGGGATTCTCAGTATGAACAGGTGGGGTGTGTTTTGAGACAGGGTGTCCCCGCTCTCCTCCTCTTTTCCCCGGGGTGTGTCCACACTCTGGGCCTTGGGCCTTGCCCTGGGATTCTCAGTATGAACAGGTGGGGTGTGGTTTGACACAGGGTGTCTCCGCTCTCCTCCTCTTTTCCCCGGGGTGTGTCCACACTCTGGGCCTTGGGCCTTGCCCGGGGATTCTCAGTATGAACAGGTGGGGTGTGTTTTGAGACAGGGTGTCCCCGCTCTCCTCCTCTTTTCCCCGGGGTGTGTCCACACTCTGGGCCTTGGGCCTTGCCCGGGGATTCTCAGTATGAACAGGTGGGGTGTGTTTTGAGACAGGGTGTCCCCGCTCTCCTCCTCTTTTCCCCGGGGTGTGTCCACACTCTGGGCCTTGGGCCTTGCCCGGGGATTCTCAGTATGAACAGGTGGGGTGTGTTTTGAGACAGGGTGTCCCCGCTCTCCTCCTCTTTTCCCCGGGGTGTGTCCACACTCTGGGCCTTGGGCCTTGCCTGGGGATTCTCAGTATGAACAGGTGGGGTGTGTTTTGAGACAGGGTGTCCCCGCTCTCCTCCTCTTTTCCCCCGGGGTGTGTCCACACTCTGGGCCTTGGGCCTTGCCCGGGGATTCTCAGTATGAACAGGTGGGGTGTGTTTTGAGACAGGGTGTCCCGCTCTCCTCCTCTTTTCCCCGGGGTGTGTCCACACTCTGGGCCTTGGGCCTTGCCCGGGGATTCTCAGTATGAACAGGTGGGGTGTGTTTTGAGACAGGGTGTCCCCGCTCTCT
>JASTWF010002464.1:0-26088 GCA_030390025.1 Squalus acanthias | reverse complement strand
CCCAACTCCTCTTTCACCCCTACTCTCCAACCCCCCTCACCCCAACTCCTCTTTCACCCCTACTCTCCAACCCCCCTCACCCCAACTCCTCTTTCACCCCTACTCTCCAACCCCCTCACCCCAACTCCTCTTTCACCCCTACTCTCCAACCCCCCTCACCCCAACTCCTCTTTCACCCCTACTCTCCAACCCCCTCACCCCAACTCCTCTTTCACCCCTACTCTCCAACCCCCTCACCCCAACTCCTCTTTCACCCCTACTCTCCAACCCCCCTCACCCCAACTCCTCTTTCACCCCTACTCTCCAACCCCCTCACTCCAACTCCTCTTTCACCCCTACTCTCCAACCCCCTCACCCCAACTCCTCTTTCACCCCTACTCTCCAACCCCCTCACCCCAACTCCTCTTTCACCCCTACTCTCCAACCCCCTCACCCCAACTCCTCTTTCACCCCTACTCTCCAACCCCCCTCACCCCAACTCCTCTTTCACCCCTACTCTCCAACCCCCTCACCCCAACTCCTCTTTCACCCCTACTCTCCAACCCCCTCACCCCAACTCCTCTTTCACCCCTACTCTCCAACCCCCCTCACCCCAACTCCTCTTTCACCCCTACTCTCCAACCCCCTCACCCCAACTCCTCTTTCACCCCTACTCTCCAACCCCTCTCACCCCAACTCCTCTTTCACCCCTACTCTCCAACCCCCTCACCCCAACTCCTCTTTCACCCCTACTCTCCAACCCCCTCACCCCAACTCCTCATTCACCCCAACTCTACAACCCCCTCACCCCAACTCCTCTTTCACCCCTACTCTCCAACCCCCTCACCCCAACTCCTCTTTCACCCCTACTCTCCAACCCCCCTCACCCCAACTCCTCTTTCACCCCTACTCTCCAACCCCCTCACCCCAACTCCTCTTTCACCCCTACTCTACAACCCCCCTCACCCCAACTCCTCTTTCACCCCTACTCTACAACCCCCCTCACCCCAACTCCTCTTTCACCCCTACTCTCCAACCCCCCTCACCCCAACTCCTCTTTCACCCCAACTCTCCAACCCCCTCACCTCAACTCCTCTTTCACCCCTACTCTCCAAACCCCCTCACCCCAACTCCTCTTTCACCCCTACTCTCCAACCCCCGTCACCCCAACTCCTCTTTCACCCCTACTCTCCAACCCCTTCACCTCAACTCCTCTTTCACCCCCACTCTCCAACCCCCTCACCTCAACTCTCCAACCACACTCTCGTATTTACAAATGATTCTGCAGATTCTTCTGATTGGGATCTTTCTTTATTCTGTCCACTCGAGGAGTGTGATAACAGACTTTCTCCTGTGAATATGGAGCTGGAGTATTGGGCAGTGATGTGTTTATTTGTTCATCTTGTTGAGTCTAAAGATTGAGTCTTGTGCTTTCAGACACGAGATAATCAAGCTCACAACAGATTGTCTTTCACTGACTTTATTAACAGCACTGCAAAGATACAGACAGAGTATAGTTACCCGATCCGGAGAACAGGGATAATACAGTGGATTCAGAGCTCTCTTCTCCCCAGGTCTGTTCTAACAAGCTGCGACTACACTGGCGATATTTATATTTAACTTGTTTACTACATTATTGACCTGGCCCTGCCCAAACCATAACCACAAGGATATCTGTGCATTGTTCTGACTGTGACCACAAGGCTGTGTCACTATCACACACACACACCGTTTCCTTCTTTCACATCTCCATACACAGACCATCTCTTTACACATCCCCTTTCTACACAATTGCAGCCGACATGAGCAAGGACGTGAGGCTCATTAAAAGACACACTCATTTCATGACAGCAAAGGTTACACTGGGACAAATCTTCAGTTATTTTCCATTACAGGCAAAGTGCAGAGCGGTCCAGCAGCACATGGCACCTTAACAGAGTCTCATCGGCCTACCATAGAGAGCTGGAGGATGGGCCATGATCTGTTTACTTGTTCATCTCTTGTTCAATACATTTGCTGAGCGCATTTAAATTGAAAACCAGGTTTGCAGGTGTGATTCTCTATTCACACATCGAAGGTGAGAGAGATGCTGTGGGTCACACGCTAAGTCCAGTAGCTGGCAGTGATTAACAGACTGGGTTTTGTGTTCGTGATCCCAGGCGTGTTACCGATACCTTCCCCGGATACCAAGGCTAGGAGAGGCACTCTGGAAGGTATGGGGAGCTGGGACTTGTCCATGAGAGTAACCGAAAGTATGAGAACTGAAATAATCTAAAGTTAGAAAAGAGAAAAGGCCCCAAAATGGAGCAGTCAGTAACAGGACATCAATTAGTCTCCTCTTATCTTGGAGAAATCGAATACTCAACACACTGTGTGTTTGAAACAAAGCTGATTTATTTGACAGGTATCAAAATATTAAAATCCAGCCCAGTTATAGGGGTTATTAACATCAGCAGAAACAAACCCCAACTGTCAGAATGAACATGGTTCAGTCCTGGATGTGATTAACAGCAGCAATAACAGCAGAATCCAACCCCTGCAGTCACTTGTGAACTCGCTGGTGTTTCAGCAGGTTAGATGACTGAGTGAATCCCTTCCCACACACAGAGCAGGGAAATGGCCTCTCCCCAGTGTGAATATGCCGGTGTGTCAGAAGGTGGGATGAACGAGTGAATCCCTTCCCACACGTGGAGCAGGTGAACGGTCTCTCCCCGGTGTGAGTGCGTTGGTGTTTCAGCAGATCCCTTCTGCTTTTAAAGCTCTGCTCACAGTCAGCACATTTAAATGGTCTCGTATCAGTGTGAACAAGTTGATGTGCAGTGAGGGTGGATGACTGAGTGAATCTGTTCCCACACACGGAGCAGGTGAACGGCCTCTCCCCAGTGTGAGTGCGTTGGTGTTGCATCAGATGCTTTCTGCTTTTAAAGCTCTTCTCACAGTCAGAACATTTAAACGATCTCTTATTAGAGTGAACAAGTTGGTGTGCAGCGAGGCTGGAGGAGTTAGTGAATCCCTTCCCACACACGGAGCAGGTCAACGGCCTCTCCCCAGTGTGAATACGCTGGTGTGTCAGAAGGTGGCATAATTTAGTGAATCCCTTCCCACACACGGAGCAGGTGAACGGCCTCTCCCCGGTGTGACTGCGTCGATGAGTTTCCAGCTCAGATGGGTAATTGAATCCCTTCCCACAGTCCCCACATTCCCACGGTTTCTCCGTGGTGCGGGTGTCCTTGTGTCTCTCCAGGTTGGATGATCAGTTGAAGCCTCGTCCACACACAGAACACGTGTACGGTTTCTCCCCACTGTGAACGGTGCGATGTTTTTTCAGGCTGTGTAACTGGTTAAAGCTCTTTCCACAGTCAGTGCACTGGAACACTCTCACTCGGGTGTGTGTGTCTCGGTGCTTTTCCAGTCACACTGATGTTTGAAATCTTTCCCCACAGACAGAACAGACGCACATTTCTCCTTCCGCATTCAAAGGTCGATGATATTCAGGTCCTGATGAATGGAGTGACTCTGTCAGATCTTGACGTGATGTTTGGTTTGAGTTTCCCGTCTGTAAATCCTCCTCTTTTAACACCCTGTAAAAGGAGTTTACAAAAGTCATCACTGTAAGTACAGGATAGAAATTCAGAACAGACAATTCTAGTTTCTATGGAACATTCTTTCCTCTCTTGTTCCCCGAAAGCTAAAAATCCCCGTCCCACACACTCTCCCTCCTCCCTGTGCTGAAATCCAAGCCCATCGCACCATCTCCAACATTTTTTCCTCTGCTCCCAGTTTTCTTCCTCCTCTGAAGATGCTGACTCTGGCTGGGTTCAGTTCTACACTCACTGGTTCCCCACCTTTTGAATTGCTTTGGGCACTTTGTTAAACACACACACAGCAGACGCACATTAATCTGATGGGAGATCACTGACACACGAGCAGCCAGCGGTGTGGAGCCTCCTGAGAGTCCGGCCCCTTTCCAGCCAGTATTTACAGGAGCTGGGGCACGGAGAAGAGTCTAATTCAAATTAGTGATATATTTATTCACACAAACCAAGCCCCAAAGTAATGAATAATTTCTCCTTTATTTACAGACGCTCCCTGACCAGTCCTCTCCTCCATTTACAGACGCTCCCTGACCAGTCTCCATTTCTTCTCCATTTACAGACGCTCCCTGACCAGTCCCCATTTCTCCTCCATTTACAGACGTTCCCTGACCAGTCCCCATTTCTCCTCCATTTACAGACGCTCCCTGACCAGTCCCCATTTCTCCTCCATTTACAGACGTTCCCTGACCAGGCCCCATTTCTCCTCCATTTACAGACGCTCCCTGACCAGTCTCCATTTCTCCTCCATTTCCAGACGCTCCCTGACCAGTCCCCATTTCTCCTCCATTTACAGACGCTCCCTGACCAGTCCCCATTTCTCCTCCATTTACAGACGCTCCCTGACCAGTCTCCATTTACAGACGCTCCCTGACCAGTCCCCATTTCTCCTCCATTTACAGACGCTCCCTGACCAGTCTCCATTTACAGACGCTCTCTGACCAGTCACCATTTCTCCTCCATTTACAGACGCTCCCTGACCAGTCTCCATTTCTCCTCCATTTACAGACGCTCCCTGACCAGTCCCCATTTCTCCTCCATTTACAGACGCTCCCTGACCAGTCACCATTTCTCCTCCATTTACAGACGCTCCCTGACCAGTCTCCATTTCTCCTCCATTTACAGACGCTCCCTGACCAGTCACCATTTCTCCTCCATTTACAGACGCTCCCTGACTTCCTGTCTGTCCCGGAGTTTGGCGCGGGGCCCCTTTGCTGAGCGAATCGGGAGAAACCGGGAAGCGGCGGGCGGATAATGTTGAGTGTTTTAATAATGGGGCCTGGGGCCGCACTCGGGGTGTGTGCAGCCCGCGTCCCCCCGGGGTTTATTAACCCGCTCCCTGAGCTCTCTCACCTGATGTGTCAGCGGCTGCTGCCAAGGTCCGCGCATGCTCAGCTCACACTGCCCGGGTGATTGACGGGAGCTCCGGACCAATAGGAAGAGCGGGGCGGGTCTGGAGGACCGAGCGGGCGGCGGGTCCTCCAACCAATCGGAGTGTGTGAGGGGCGGGGCTTGACCTTTGAACCTGAACAACAGAAGGTGAGCTGAGCATGCGCGGACCTTGGCAGCAGCCGCTGACACATCAGGTGAGAGAGCTCAGGGAGCGGGTTAATAAACCCCGGGGGGACGCGGGCTGCACACACCCCGAGTGCGGCCCCAGGCCCCATTATTAAAACACCCAGGGTTCCAGGGTTGGAATCCCCATGTACAGTCCCAGGGCTGGAATCCGGCACCCGGAAGTGGAATTTCAGCCTCAGTGTTACAAGTTTCATCGGTTACAGGCTGGAGAGAGGAATCATTCAAACTGACCCAGAGCTGTGTGATTGGTTCAGTCTGTGTATCACTGACGGGCCCTTTTAAATTTGAGTGGTCAGGTATTCAAATTCCCAGTAATCTAATCCCGGATATGAAAGAGGGGAGAGCTGTGTTTAAATCAAAGAGTCTCCTTGGAGATTCTCTGAGTGAAGGACCTGGTCTGCTTGAAACAGCTGAACAATCGGTTAAAAATGTCCAATTAGCAGTTTTTGACCAATATCGACTCCCACAGGGATGGGGAATTCTTGAATAAGGAAGGAACCGGTCAGGATTTGAAAGGTCTTTACAAAGGATTTGAGGGACTCTTCCATTTGGGATCTTTCTTTATTTCATCCACTTGAGTTCGATAACAGGCTTCCTCCTGTGAACATAGAGCTGGATTAGTGGGCTGTGACAGGTTTACTTGTTCATCTTTTGTTAAATACATTTGGTGAGTGAATTTAAATTTAAAACCAGGTTTGCAGGCGTGATGCTCTATTCACACATTAAAAGTGAGAGAGATGCGATGGGACACATGCTAAGTCCAGTAGCTGAAAATGATTAACAGCCTGGGTTTTGTGTTTAGTGATCACCATGTACAGTCCCAGGGTTAGAATCCCCACGTGTGAAGGAACATTGTATAGAAACTAGAATTGTCTGTTCTGAATTTCTATCCTGTACTTACAGTGATGACTTTTGTCAACTCCTTTTACAGGGTATTAGAAGGGGAGGATTTACAGACGGGAAACTCAAACCAAACATCACGTCAAGTTCTGACAGTCACTCAATTCATCAGGACCTGAATATCTTCAGCCTTTGAATGTGGAAGGAGAAATGTTTGTCTGTTCTGTCTGTGGGCAAAGATTTCAAACATCAGTGTGACTGGAAAAGCACCCGAGTGAGAGTGTTCCAGTGCACTGACTGTGGAAAGAGCTTTAACCAGTTACACAGCCTGAAAAAACATCGCACCATTCACAGCGGGGAGAAACCGTACACGTGTTGTGTTTGTGGACGAGGCTTCAACTGATCGTCCAACCTGGAGAGACACAAGGACACCCGCACCACGGAGAAACCGTGGCAATGTGGGGACTGTGGGAAGGGATTCAGGTGCCCGTCCGAGCTGGAAACTCATCGCTACAGTCACACCGGGGAGAGGCCATTCATCTGCTCCATGTGTGGGAAGGGATTCACTCAGTCATCCAACCTGCTGGCTCACCAGCGAGTTCACACCAGGGAGAGGCCGTTCATCTGCTCCGTGTGTGGGAAGGGATTCACTAATTCAGCCCACCATCTGAGACACCAGCGAGTTCACACTGACGAGAGACCTTTCAAATGCTCCGACTGTGCGAACTGCTTTAAACGCTCTGACGAACTGATTCACCACCAGCGAGTTCACACTGACGATAAACCATTCAGTTGCTCTCACTGTGGGAAGAGGTTCAGGTGTTCATCCAATCTCATTGTACACAAGCGCACTCACACTGGGGAGAGACCGTTCACCTGCTCCATGTGTGGGAAGGGATTCACTCGGTCATCCAGCCTGCTGACACACCAGCGAGTTCACACTGGGGAGAGGCCGTTCACCTGCTCCGTGTGTGGGAAGGGATTCACTTGTTCATCCAGCCGGCTGAGACACCAGCGAGTTCACACTGGGGAGAGGCCGTTCACCTGCTCCGTGTGTGGGAAGGGATTCACTTGTTCATCCACCCTGCTGAAACACCAGCGAGTTCACACTGAGGAGAGGCCGTTCACCTGCTCCGTGTGTGGGAAGGGATTCACTCAGTCATCCCACCTGCTGAAACACCAGCGAGTTCACATGTGACTGCAGGGGTTGAATACTGTTATTGCTGCTGTGAATCACACCCAGGACTGAACCATGTTCATTCTGACAGTTGGGGTTTGTTTCTGCTGATGTTAATAACCCTATAACTGGCTGGAGTTTAATATTCTGGATATATAGCTGATTGACTTGTTGGGGCTGCAGTGTTCGTTTAAGAACTGCTGTCTGTGACCTTTCCCCTTAATTCAGGACATTCATAAGAAATTATTTGGCAATAAAATTATGAATTTTACTTTCACCCAAAATTGACCTTTGGTACAAAACCTACAATTCAGTGCATGAAAGGTTCCGCTGATTAACATCTCCAATTAGAAAGTGCTGATTAATCCTCGCTGACAATTCTTACTGACTTGCACATTACACACAGTGGCACCTCCATTATCCACCAGAAAGAAGGGGAATGGGAATTGGTGGAGAATCGAGAGTCCCCAAATGTTGCCCCTCCCGTCTGGTACAGCAATCCCCTCGGCACGGGAATGGAGACAAGTCCAATCCAAATAACGGGCTGAGTTTAATCTTTCTGGGCCTGTGGGGTCAGTTTATATCAGACAGGAGGAGATTGGTGTCAGTGACTCTATCTAACCCGTACTGTACCTGCCCTGGGAGTGTTTGATGGGACAGTGTCGAGGGAGCTTTACTCTGTATTTAACCCGTGCTGTACCTGTCCTGGGAGTGTTTGATGGGACAGTGTCGAGGGAGCTTTACTCTGTATTTAACCCGTGCTGTACCTGTCCTGGGAGTGTTTGATGGGACAGTGTCGAGGGAGCTTTACTCTGTCTCTAACCTGTGCTGTACCTGCACTGGGAGTGTTTGATGGGACAGTGTTTTTATTTTAAAAAATGTATTTGTTTTTATGGGATGTGGGCATCTCTGGCAAGGCCAGCATTTATTGCCCATCCCTAATTGCCCTTGAGAAGGTGGTGGTGAGCCGCTGCCTTGAACCGCTGCAGTCCGTGTGGTGAAGGTACTCCCACAGTGCTGTTAGGTAGGGAGTTCCAGGATTTTGACCCAGTGATGATGAAGGATCGGCGATATTCTTCTAAGTCAGGATGGTGTGTGACTTGGAGGGTAACTTAGAGGTGGTGGTGTTCCCATGCGCCTGCTGCCCTTGTTCTTCTAGGTGGAAGAGGTCGCAGGTTTGGGAGGTGCTGCTGAAGAAGCCTTGGCAAGTTGCTGCAGTTCATCTTGTAGATGGTACACACTGCAGCCACGGTACGCCGGTGGTGGAGGGAGTGAATGTTTAAGGTGGTGGATGGGGTGTCAATCAAGCGGGCTGCTTTGTCCTGGATGGTGTTGAGCTTCTTGAGTCTTGTTGGAGCTGCACTCATCCAGGCAAGTGGAGAGTATTCCATCACACTCCTTACTTGTGCCTTGTAGATGGTGGAAAGGATTTGGGGAGTCAGGAGGTGAGACACTCACCGCAGAATACCCAGCCTCTGACCTGCTCTTGTTGCCACGTATTTATGTGGCTGGTCCAGTTAAGTTTCTGGTTAATGGTGACCCCCAGGATGTTGATGGTGGGGGATTCGGCGATGGTAATGCCATTGAATGTCAAGGGGAGGTGGTTAGACTCTCGCTTGTTGGAGATAGTCATTGTCTGGCACTTCTGTGGCGCGAATGTTACCTGCCACTTATCAGCCCAAGCCTGAACGTCGTCCAGGTCTTGTTGCATGCGGGCATGGACTGCTTCATTATCTGTGGAGTTGCGAATGGCGCTGAACACTGTGCAGTCATCAGCGAACATCCCCATTTCTGACCTTATGTTGGAGGGAAGGTCATTGATGAAGCAGCTGAAGATGGTTATTGGTGAGTAAGTGCCGCTTGATGGCTCTGTTGATGACACCTTCCATCACTTTGCTGATGATTGAGAATAGACTGATGGGGCGGTAATTGGCTGGATTGGATTTGTTCTGCTTTTTGTGGACAGGACATACCTGGGCAGTTTTCCACATATTCGGGTAGATGCCAGTGTTGTAGCTGTACTGGAACAGCTTGGCTAGCGGCGCGGCTAGTTCTGGAGCACAAGTCCTCAGCACGATAGCCGGAATGTTGTCGGGGCCCATAGTCTTTGCTGTATCCAGTGCGCTAAGCCGTTTCTTGATATCACGTGGAGTGAATCGAATTGGCTGAAGACTGGCTTCTGTGATGGTGGGGACCTCGAGTAGGTCGATATGGATCTTCCACTCGGCACTTCTGGCTGAAAATGGTTGCAAACGCTTCAGCCTTGTCTTTTGCACTCACGTGCTGGGCTCCACCATCATTGAGGATGGGGATATTCATGGAGCCTCCTCTCGTTAGTTGTTTAATGGTCCACCACCATTCACGACTGGATGTGGCAGGACTGCAGAGCTTTGATCTGATCCGTTGATTGTGGGATCGCTTAGCCCTGTCTATAGCATGCTGCTTCTGCCTTTTAGCATGCATGTAGTCCTGTGTTGCAGCTTCCCCAGGTTGGCACCTCATTTTAAGGTATGCCTGGTGCTGCTCCTGGCATGCTCCTCTACACTCCTTATTGAACCAGGGTTGGTCCCCTGGCTTGATGGTAATGGTAGAGTGAGGGATATGCCGGGCCATGAGGTTACAGATTGTGGTGGAATACAATTCTGCTGCTGCTGATGGCCCACAGCGCCTCATGGATGCCCAGTTTTGAGCTGCTAGATCTGTTCTGAATCTATCCCATTTAGCACAGTGATGGTGCCGCACAACACGATGGAGGGTGTCCTCAGTGTGAAGACGGGACTTTGTCTCCACAAGGGCTGTGTGGTGGTCACTGCTACCAATACTGTCATGGACAGATGCATCTACGACAGGTAGCTTGGTGAGGACGAGGTCAAGTAGGTTTTTCCCTCGTGTTGGTTCTCTCACCACCTGACGCAGGCCCAGACTGGCAGCTATGTCCTTCAGGACTCGGCCAGCTCAGTCAGTAGTGGTGCTACCGAGCCACTCTTAGTGATGGACATTGAAGTCCCCCACCCAGAGTACATTCTGTGCCCTTGCTATCCTCAGCGCTTCTTGCAAGTGGTGTTCAACATGGAGGAGTACTGATTCATCAGATGAGGGAGGGAGGTAGGTGGTAATCAGCAGGAGGTTTCCTTGCCCATGCTTGACCTGAAGCCATGAGACTTCATGGGGTCCGGAGCCAATGTCGAGGACTCCCAGGGGACACTCCTTCCCGACTGTATACCACTGTGCCGCCACCCCTGGTGGGTCTCTCCTGCCAGTGGGACAGAACATACCCAGGGATGGTGATGGAGGGACATTGGCTGAAGTGCAGAGGGAACTTTACTCTGTATGTAACCCATGCTGTACCTGCCCTGGGAGTGTTTGATGGGACAGTGTAGAGGGAGCTTTACTCTGTATCTAACCCGTGCTGTACCTGCCCTGGGAGTGTTTGATGGGACAGTGTAGAGGGAGCTTTATTCTGTATCTAACCCGTGCTGTACCTGTCCTGGGAGTGTTTGATGGGACAGTGTAGAGGGAGCTTTACTCTGTATCTAACCTGTGCTGTACCTACCAGAGAGTCATCGAGTTATGCAGCACTGAAAGAGGCCCTTCGGCCCATCGTGTCCGCGCTGGCCATCAAGCCCTGTCTATTCTAATCCCATTTTCCAGCACTTGGTCCGTAGCCTTGTATGCTATGGCGTTTCAAGTGCTCATCTAAATGCTTCTTGAATGTGGTGAGGGTTCCTGCCTCTACCACCCTTTCAGGCAGTGAGTTCCAGATTCCAACCACCCTCTGGGTGAAGAAGTTTTTCCTCAAATCCCCTCTAAACCTCCTGCCCCTTACCTGGAAACTATGCCCCCTGGTTATTGACCCCTCTACTAAGGGGAAAAGTTCCTTTCTATCTACCCTATCGATGCCCCTCATAATTTTGTACACCTCAATCAGGTCCCCCCTCAGCCTTCTCTGCTCTAAGGAAAACAACCCCAGCCTGTCCAGTCTCTCTTCATAGCTGAAGCGCTGCAGCCCAGGTAACATCCTGGTGAATCTCCTCTGCACCCTCTCCAATGCAATCACATCCTTCCTATAGTGTGGCGACCAGAACTGCACACAGTATTCCAGCTGTGGCCTAACTAGCGTTTTGTACAGCTCCATCATAACCTCCCTGCTCTTGTCTTTATTAGCCGAGGCATAGAATATAAGTATCCCATATGCCTTCTTAACCACCTTATCTACCTGTCCTGCTGCCTTCAGGGATCTATGTACATACACGCCAAGGTCCCTCTGATCCTCTGTCCTTCCTAGGGTCCCACCATTCATTGTGTATTCCCTTGCCTTGTTAGTCCTCCAAAAATGCATCACCTCACACTTTTCAGGGTTAAATTCCATTTGCCACTGTTCTGCCCATCTGACCAACCTGTCTATATTGTCCTGTAGCCTGAGGCTTCCCTCCTCGCTATTTACCACCCCACCAATTTTCGTGTCATCTGCGAACTTACTGATCATACCTCCTACATTCATATCTAAATCCTTAAAGTACACTACAAACAGCAAAGGACCCAGCACCGATCCCTGTGGTACACCACTGGACACAGGCGTCCAGTCACAAAAACAACCTTCGACCATCACCCTCTGCCTCCTGCCACTAAGCCAATTTTGGATCCAATGTGCCAAGTTGCCCTGGATCCCATGGGCTCTTACCTTCTTGACCAGTCTCCCATGCGGGACTTTGTCAAAAGCCTTACTGAAGTCCATGTAGACCACATCAACTGCACTACCCTCATCCACACACGTAGTCACCCCCTCAAAAAATTCAATCAAATTGGTCAGACATGATCTCCCCCTGACAAAGCTATGCTGACTAGCCTTGATTAATCCTTGCCTCTCCAAGTGGAGACTAATTCTGTCCCTGGGAGTGTTTGATGGGACAGTGTAGAGGGAGATTTACTTTTTAACTAACCTGTGCTGTATCTACCCTGGGAGTGTTTGGCATAATGTAGAGAGAGCTTTATTCTGTATAAACCGTGCTGTCCCTGCCAGTGGGAGTGTTTGATGGGACAATGTAGAGGGAGCATTACTCTGTATCTAACCCGTGCTGTCCCTGCCCTGGGAGTGTTTGATGGGACAGTGTAGAGGGAGCTTTACTCTGTATCTAACCTGTGCTGTACCTGCCCTAGGAGTGTTTGATGGGATTATGTAGAGAGAGCTTTACTCTGTATACAAACTGTGCCATCCCTGCCCTGGGAGTGTTTGATGGGACCTGGAGGAATGAGAGGTGATCTCATTGAAACATATAAGATTCTGAGGGGGATTGACAGGGTAGATGCTGAGAGGTCGTTTCCCCTGGCTGGAGAATCCAGAACTAGGGGCATAGTCTCAGAATAAGGGGTCAGCCATATAAGACAGATGAGGAGGAATTTCTTCACTTAGAGGGTTGTGAATCTTTGGAATTCTCTGCCCGAAAGGGCTGTGGATGCTGAATCGTTGAGTATATTCAAGGCTGAGATAGATTTTTGGACTCTAGGGGAATCAAGTGATATGGGGATAGGGCAGGAAAGTGGAGTTGAGGTTGAAGATCAGCCATGATCTTATTGAATGGCGGAGCAGGCTCGAGGGGCCGTATGGCCCACTCCTGCTCCTAATTCTTAGGTTCTTAAGGTGACCACTGTTTTTTTTTAATTCATTCACAGGATGTGGGCATCGCCAGCAAGGCCAGTATTTATTGCCCATCTCTAATTGCCCTCGAAGGTGGTGGTGAGCCGCCTTCTGAATACAACTGAGTGACTCGCTGGGCCATTTCAGAGAGCAGTTAAGAGTCAACCACATTGCTCTGGGTCTGGAGTCACCAATACACCAAATCAGTAAGGACGGCAAATTTCCTTCCCGAAATGACATTAGTGAACCAGATGGGTTTTTACGACAATCCGATAGTTTCATGGTCACCATTACTGATACAAACTTTTCATTCCAGATTTATTTAATGTTGTACTTCGTCATTTTCTGGTGAATGAAACATTTTAAAAATCTGAGCCAGTGTGTTGTGAGACAAAGAGCCTTGTGTCCAATAAGGGGAATAAAGGCCCACAGCCTCCCCTGGCCCCGGGCCCTGAACAAGGGACTGGAGAAACTCGCTGCCCCGCGGATCAGACAATCAGCCGGCGCTAGTCCCGCCCCTCGGGCTCCCCGATTGGTTGGAGGACCCGCCGCCGGCTCGCTCCTCCAGCCCCGCCCGCTCGCTCCCTATTGGTCGGAAGCTCCCGTCAATCAGGCCGTGGGCCCGGGTCACGTGTCCCTCACCGACTTTACAAAGAAAGCCTCGCGCGGTCGCAGGGCGGAGCAGCAGGTCGGCGGGAGCGGGGTCGGGAGATTAATAAACTGCGGGTAGGCCGCGCCGCAGGGTTTATAAAGTTGGAGAACGGCCTCAGGCCCGAATGAGATCCCGCGGCCCGGTCTGTGTTCCGCCGGACGGCAGCGGTGAGGCTTTTTCTCGGTGACAGGCCCGGGTTACGCGCCGCCATCTTGGTGGAGGAAAGACAGACCGGTTCCACCCGCAGTAAGGCGCATGCGCGGTCATCTTTGTACAGGAACAGGGAGTGGGCGGGGCTTCAGGGTCCCAGTGACCAGGAGAGACAATCATTGACTCATTGATTTTATTCTCACTCTGCACACAGCGGGTGTGGAACTGAACCCAACCAGAGTAGAGGGAGGAGAAAACTGGGAGTGGAGGAAAGAAATGTTGGAGATGGTGCGATGGGTTTGGATTTCAGCACAGGGAGGAGGGAGAGTGTGTGGGACGGGGATTTACAGCTTTGGGGTTAAAATGTGTTATTTTGGTCATATTTCTAGATTTGCCATTTTCTGCCCACAGGGCAATCACAGTGCACTGACCAATCACAGTGCACTGACCAATCACAGTGCACTGACCAACACCTCAGCTTGTCAGAATAGGGCAGGTGGAACCGAG
The DNA here is from genome assembly GCA_030390025.1 of Squalus acanthias. Classification (NCBI taxonomy): domain Eukaryota; kingdom Metazoa; phylum Chordata; class Chondrichthyes; order Squaliformes; family Squalidae; genus Squalus; species Squalus acanthias. The sequence continues at coordinate 11,977 of JASTWF010002464.1, read as the reverse complement.
CCAGAGGCAGCTCTGGGACTTCATCTTCTAAACATTGGGTTGGGAAACAAGAATTCCGTTGTTTATTGGGCCCTGGGCGAGCACTGCCCTCCCTCCCACAATTTTAATATTTTGACGCATCTGTCTATTTATATACTGGAAATGTTTTAATTGCTTTCACAGCAAAATGCATTTAATATTAAACCTTCACAGAAGGCAACTGTGGTAACAATTGAATAAAACTCAGAGAGTTGTCGGGATCTGGAACGCTCTACCTGAAAAGGTCATGAGCTGATTCCATCAATGATTTTAAAAGGGAGTTGGGCGGGTACTTGAGGATGAGGAATTTACAGGGTTACGGACAACAAGCAGGGATGTGGGACTAAGCACGACTGCTCATTCTAAGAGCCAGCACAGGCACGATGGGCCGAATGGCCTCCTTGGTGCTGTACTTTTCCATGTATCTATGAAAACTAACAGAACCAAACAAAGAAATGATCTTCCTTGGTTATCGATCATTTCACTAAATTTAACAGAGTACTCTATACACCAACAACAACTTACCTTTATATAGCACCTTTAAAACATCACAGTAGTGCAGTCAGACAATAATCGACACACATACTTTGTTTGTGGTCCAGTGCACTGACACAAAGTTCCTTCACAACTGTAACAATTTTATTGCGGTTGCTGTGAAGGCTGCGCTCACTCTGCTCGTACACCTGGTCTCCAAAGGAGGCAAAACAGGACTAATGCTGCCGAGCTCAGCTCTTTTTGATCAGAAAATATCAACTGTTTCGCCTCGCCAGGAAATGCACAAAAGAGGCAGCAGTGCTCATTGGCTGCCCAGGAAAGTCCTATTTAGATTAAACTCCTTCACCCAGAGAGTGCTGAGAATGTGGAACTTGCTGCCACAGGGAGTAGTTGAGGCGACTAGCATGGATGCATTTAAGGGGAAGCTGGATAAACACATGGGAGAAAGGAATAGAAGGAGATGCTGATAGGGTGAGATGAAGAGAGATGGGAGGAGGCTCGTGTGGAGCATAAACACCGCATGGACCAGTTGGGCTGATTGGCCTGTTTCTGTGCTGTACAATCTATGTAATTCTATGTAATAAGAGAGGAAAGAATGTTCCATAGAAACTGGAATTATCTGTTCTGTATTTTTATCCTGAACTTACAGTGATGTCTTTTGTAAACTGCTTTTACAGGGAATATCATCAGCCTTTGAATGTGGAAGGAGAAATGTTTGCCTGTTCTGTCTGTGGGAAAAGATTTCAAACATCAGTGTGACTGGAAAAGCACCGAGACACACACACCCGAGTGAGAGTGTTCCAGTGCACTGACTGTGGAAAGAGCTTTAACCAGTTACACAGCCTGAAAAACATCGCACCGTTCACAGCGGGGAGAAACCGTACACGTGTTCTGTGTGTGGACGAGGCTTCAACTGATCATCCAACTTGTAGAGACACAAGGACACCCGCACCACGGAGAAACCGTGGGAATGTGGGGACTGTGGGAAGGGATTCAGCTCCCCGTCCCGGCTGCAAACTCATCGACGCAGTCATACCGGGGAGAGGCCGTTCGTCTGCTCCGAGTGTGGGAAGGGATTCAGTCAGTCATCACACGTTCTGACACACCAGCGAGTTCACACTGAGGAGAGACCGTTCAGTTGCTCTCAATGTGGGAAGAGGTTCAGGCAGTCATCTCACCTCATTGCACACCAGCGAAATCACACTGGGGAGAGGCTGTTCACCTGCCCTGTGTGTGGGAAGGGATTCACTAATTCATCCACCCTGCTGATACACCAGCACATTCACACTGCAGAGAGGCCGTTCACCTGCTCCGTGTGTGAGAAGGGATTCACTCATTCATCCGCCCTGCTGATACACCAGCACATTCACACTGCAGAGAGGCCGTTCACCTGCTCCGTGTGTGAGAAGGGATTCACTAATTCCTCCGACCTTCTGAGACACCAGCGCATTCACACTGGGGAGAGGCCGTTCACCTGCTCTGTGTGTGGGAAAGGATTCATTCGGTCATCCCACCTGCTGACACACCAGCGAGTTCACACTGGGGAGATGCCATTCACCTGCTCTGTGTGTGGGAAGGGATTTACTCAGTCATCCAACCTGCTGACACACCAGCGAGTTCACACTGGGGAGAGGCCGTTCACCTGCTCAGTGTGTGAGAAGGGCTTCAATCAGTCATCCAACCTGCTGAGACACCAGCGAGTTCACAAGTGACTGCAGGGGTTGGATTCTGCTGTTATTGCTGCTGTTAATCACATCCAGGACTGAACCATGTTCATTCTGACAGTTGAGGTTTGTTTCTGCTGATATTGATAAACTCCAGCCCAGTTATAGGGGTTAATATTCTGGATATATAGCTGATTGAGTTGTCGGGGCTGCAGTGTTCGTTTAAGAACCGCTGTCTGATCTTACCCTTAATTTCTGATGAGAGTCCCTGAATTATTTTACAATAAAATTATGAACTTTTACTTCAATCCTAAATTAATCTTTGGTTCAAAATCTACAATTCAGTGTCTGAAAGGTTCCACTGATTAACATCTCCAATTAGAAAGTGCTGATTAATCCTCGCTGACAATTCTTACTGACTTGCACATTACACACAGTGGCACCTCCATTATCCACCAGAAAGAAGGGGAATGGGAATTGGTGGAGAATCGAGAGTCCCCAAATGTTGCCCCTCCCGTCTGGTACAGCAATCCCCTCGGCACGGGAATGGAGACAAGTCCAGTTATAGTAACGGGATGAGTTAAAGGTATTTACTCAGACGGGCGGAAGGTGGGAAGTGGTGTTCCACGGGGATCGGTGCTGGGACCACTGTTGTTCACCATTTACATGAATGATTTGGACTTGGGAATCAGAGGTATAATTTCAAAATTTGCTGATGACACTAAATTGGGGGGTGTAGTTAATACTGAGGAAGACTGCGATAGCATCCTTGTAGAATTATTCAGTTGTGTTCAGTAAATAGCAGCATCTTTTAATTTGCTTTGACTGATCACATCACTATATAGTTATGTGAAAAACAGAAATCATTAACAGCTCCCAATTTCAGAATTGTCAGATTCAAACTCAACTTCTTCCAAGTACAATCTAACATTTCAAAAATTGTAATGGATGTAGGCGAGATATTAGGACTGTTGTCTAACACAATCCAAACACAGTGACACACAGACAGATGGGCAGGTGTAGCTTCACAGCGAATCCTTTCAAGCCTCACTAAAAAGTGGCAGACTGGCAATCCATTGTTCACTAATGGAGTTGTGATCTTTGTAAATTAAGAAAGGAAATGCATGGAAATGTGTCAAAGAGTTGATTAACAGAGTGGGGCATCATCTCCCTTTGATTTCTATTTCTGACACCAGGCAACAGAAAAAGGTCATTACAACACGACATAAACAGACTCTTCAGGTGTGAGACATCAGACTTCAGAACAACACGTCTGCCAGCTCTGGCCACAAACCTCAGTACAGTCAACCTTTCAGCAGCTGCAGCCCTGATTAAATAACTAGTAGTTTAACATGTCTAGTAGAGCTTTTGTATCAAAATAGAAGAAATGTATTTGTGACACACACACAATTAATAATTAAATCACAATGTGATTGTGAGGATCGATTATCGCCTCTTGATACCTTCCGTGCCCACCGGTCGAGGAAGGTATCAAGTGAACCGGTGGACACCGCCTGCTCCCTCTCCAGGGCCACCCGGGCAGGGACAAGACCACGGGAGAGAGGCAGGCAGCCAGAGTGACCCCCCCATGGGCCCCGCCCATCCTGGACCTACAAATTGCTGTTTTCGCCAGGCCCAAGAGCAGGTCCAGGAGAAGATCCTCCGACTTACCCACCCCCTCCGCACCGGGCGGCCAAAGATTAGGAGCGTGGGGCTAAAGTGTAACCAAGAGTTGAGGAGCAGCCCCTTCAGGTAACTATACAGGGGCTGCAACCTCTCACACTGAATATATACACGGCCCGTGGACTCCTCTAGGCAGCAAAAAACACATCTGGCCTTGGAGTCCGGAAAGGAGCTTAAACTGTTGCACACGACAGCTCCTTGCAACAGTCTCCACCCAGATCCCCAATGGTGCAGGGAAGGACCCCCGCGTAGAGAGCCCTCCATTGGGGAACCTCGCCTCCGCCAGACAGCAAGATGACCCGCCAGTCTGATTGAGATTGGGCAATAAACTAAATTAATCAATAAATGATACAGAAACCCGAGTCCCCGGGTCCTCAGCCCTGGTGTGAAGTACGCTGGCCACCAATTTTCCATTACTAACTCACACCTCAGGCCCCGCCCAGTCTGGTTTAATTACTAAATGTTTTCTAACTCGAGTTCAGGCCTGTCATTCTGAGGGAAACTTACAAGGCCTCATTTATTGGTGTGTCCCACCCGAGCGGCTGTTAATGGCTTTAATAAACTGGCAGCAAGGTTTTTTTTTAAAGGTGGAAAGTGGTGAAAAACACCACTAGCGATGCCTCAAAACTCACGGACAGAGAAATCCACTTCATCAGCGCCCCTGCCACAGGACTCAATATCCACCCCCTCCACCACTGGTGCACTGTGTCTGCAGTATGTACGGTCTACAAGATGACCACGGTCAGGCCGTGTGGAGTCAAAGGTCAGGCAGCAGAATGGATGGAAAGATCGCAACAAACTTCCCTTAACTCCAACCCTCTGATTTCTGTTTTGTAGCCATCTTTCCATCCATTCTGCTGCCTGGCCCTTCACTCCACACGGCCTGACCTGGGTCATCTTCTAGATCTTACAAACTGTTATGGATAGCAAGCTGGTCACAAAACAGAAACAGAGTAGGGGTTAAGAGTGGCAAAAGGTGGGAAGTGGTGTTCCACAGGGATCGGTGCTGGGACCACTGTTGTTCACCATTTACAGAAACGATTTGGACTCGGGAATCAGAAGTACAATTTCAAAATTTATCGATGACACCAAATTTGGAGGTAGAGTTAATACTGAGGAAGACTGTGACAACATGCAAGAAGACATTAATAAACTTGCAGAATGGGAGGGTAATTAGCAAATGAATTTTAAGATAGGTGGTGCATTTTGGTAGGAAGAATAAGGAGGCCACACACTACTGGAAAATAAGAATCTAAATGGGGTAGAAGAGCAAAGGGATCTCGGGGTCCAGATACACAAATCACTAAAAGTAGCGACGCAGGTTAATGAGGCCATAACAGGAGCAAACAATGGACTGGGGCTCATTTCTAGAGGGGTAGAATTGAAAAGCAGAGAAGTTATGTTAAACTTGTATAGAACCTTGGTTAGACCACACTTGGAGTACAGTGCACAGTTCTGGTCACCATATTATAAAAAGGATATAGAGGCACTGGAGAAGGTGGAAAAAGGCTTTGCAAGGATGATCCTAGAACTGAGAGGATATATTTATCAGGAAAGGCTGAACAGGCTGGGGCTCTTTTCTCTAGAATAAAGAGAAGGCCGATGGGTGACCTGATCGAGGTCTTTAAGATTATGAAAAGGTTATAGAGGGTGGACCTGGAGAAAATGTTTCCACTTGTGGGGGAGTCCAAAACTACAGGTCATAAATATAACACAGTCTCTAATAAATCCAATGGGGAATTCAGGAGAAACTTCTTTACCCAAAGAGAGGTAAGAATGTGGAACGTGCTACCACAAGGAGTAGTTGAGGCGAATAGCACAGATGCATTCATGGGGAAGGTAGATAAGCACATGAGGGAGAAAGGAATAGAAGGATATGCTAATAGGGTTCGATGAAGAGTGGTGGGAGGAGACTCGTGTGGAGCAGAAACACCGGCATTGACCAGTTGGGCCGAATGGCCTGTTCCTGTGCTGTAGACTCTGTAATTCGATGTAACTCTGTGTAACTATGTCTTCTGACTCCTGACACAGCTGGAAAAGCTTTTACTATTATTACCACAATGGTGCACCATCTTCCAAAAGATCTCTTAGCTTCTCTAATGGCTGCTTTTGACTCCCTCAATTGTGGGTGATATTTGTCCCTATTCTCCTATAAACTGAACTCACCTTGATCTGAACTGGGTTCAATGTAAGACAGTTCGGGGAGTCAGGAATCATTCACCCCGAGACCTACGCTGGCCGGTAAAACCCCAGACGGTTCCTCAGTAAGGATTCCTCTGGTTCCTCAGCATATATTTGTCAGGATACTGAAACCCAGCTTTCTTACCGTCCACTCCTGGAGGCCCCACTCCCTGAGCCTACAACCTTCAGCAGGGTCAGTGGTGGAGTTCCGCAGCGGGAGTGATCCCAGAGTAACTGTCGGGATCGCACCCCCGTGGATGTTCCGGGTCGTGTATTTTTAGTTATCCTGGTGTCTAACACACACACATCAATAAAACAGGGAATTCCTGGAAACACGCTGCAGGTCCTTCTTTATCTGGAGATCAAATGTCTGTTGTATAATTGTACCAGCAGTTAACAGGCTCCTGTGAACTCCTCCCTCTGCTATTTTAATATGGACTTTAACTAATTTATTTTAAACGGGTTTATTTTAAATGAGTTAATACCTGCCTTAAAATGGTAGACTCAGGACTGTCACACAAACACGTAAATCTTCATAGAATAATTACCACAGTCATCTTTAGACTGGAAACTTAAACCTGCTGTTTCACTTTCAGTCAGGAACAGATCGCAGTTTGACACCAATCTCTGATTTGACAGCACGTTTCCAGCATTCACCGTTGTTCTTCCTGACTCTAAACACAGTTGTAAAGGAGCCTTCTGTTCCGTGCCTAGGAGCTCTGAACCATGGAAGAGAGCGGCTGGGACACATTTCTTACAGGCCTCAAGATTAACCCGCACGGCGACTTTGCTGTCCGGGCTGAGAGACGAGAAAGACCAAAGTGCCGTTTGCCCCTCTCAGTGTGGCCCTGAAGGACTGTGTCCAGGCTGAAGTTCTGTTCCCGCCGTACGATCCTCCCCCAGATTGTCCTTTCTGAGCTCCAGCCAGGTGATGCTAAACACTCAGGTGGGAAAGACGAAAATCTACAACAATGTGTTTAAAACAAAGCTGATTTATTTGACATCTATCCAGAATATTAAACTCCAGCCCAGTTACAGGAGTTATTAACATCAGCAGAAACAAACCCCAACTGTCAGAATGAACATGGTTCAGTCCTGGATGTGATTAACAGCAGAATCCAACCCCTGCAGTCACTTGTGAACTTGATGGTGTCTCAGCAGGTTGGATTTCCGAATGAATCCCTTCCCACACACAGAGCAGGTGAACGGCCTCTCCCCAGTGTGAACTCGCTGGTGTCCCAGCAGATCCTTTTTGCTTTTAAATCTCTTCTCACAGTCAGAACATGTAAAAGGTTTATCATCAGAGTGAACTCGCTGGTGTCTCAGCAGGTTTGATGACCGAATGAATCCCTTCCCACACACGGAGCAGGTGAACGGCCTCTCCCCAGTGTGAGTGCGCTGGTGTACAGTGAGTTCAGATGACCGCCTGAACCCAGTCCCGCAGTGAGAGCACCTGAACGGTCTCTCGTCAGTGTGAACAGTTTGATGGCATGTCAGTTCCCCGGAACTTTTATAGCACTTCCCACAGTCCGGGCATTTAAAAGGTCTCTCGTCAGTGTGAACTCGCCAGTGCTTCAGCAGGGTGGATGAATTAATAAATCCTTTCCCACACTCAGAACAGGTGAAGGGTCTCGCCCCAGAGTTACTACGCTGGTGTCTCAGCAGATCACTTCTGCTTTTAAATCTCTTCTCACAATCAGAACATTTAAAAGGTCTCTTATCAGTGTGAACAAGTTGGTGTGTTAGCAGGTGGGATGACTGAGTGAATCCCTTCCCACACACGGAGCAGGTGAACGGCCTCTCCCCAGTGTGAACTCGCCGGTGTGTCAGCAGGGCAGATGACTGAGTGAATCCCTTCCCACACACGGAGCAGGTGAACGGCCTCTCCCCAGTGTGAACAAGTTGGTGTGTCAGCAGGGTGGATGACTGAGTGAATCCATTCCCACACATGGAGCAGGTGAACGGCCTCTTCCCAGTGTGAACTCGCTGGTGTGTCAGCAGAGTGGATGAATTAGTGAATCCCTTCCCACACATGGAGCAGGTGAACGGCATCTCACTGCTGTGAACTCGTGCGATGATGCCCTGAACCTCTTCCCACAGTGAGAGCAGTTGAACAATGTGTAACCACTGTGAATGTGCTGGTGCTCTATCAGTGTCTCAGGGCGTTTAAAGCTCTTCTCCCACTTGATGCATTTAAACTCTCTCTCGTTAGTGTGAACCCACTGATGTATCAGCAGGGCAGAGAAATAAGTGCATCTCTTGCCACAGACAGAGCAGGTGAACGGCCTCTCCCCGGTGTGATTGCACCGTTGAGTTTCCAGCTCAGACGGATATTTGAATCCTTTCCCACAATCCCCACATTTACACGGTTTCTCCCCGGTGTGACTGCGCTTGTGTCTCGACAGGCCACAGGATCGGCTGAATCCTCGACCACACACACAACACGTGTACGGTTTCTCCCCGCTGTGAACGGTGCTTTTTGCTTCCGCGTTCAAAGGCCGATGATATTCAGGTCCGATGAATCGAGTGTTTGGTTTGAGCTTACCGTCTGCTAATCCTCCTCTTCTAATACCCTGTAAAATGAATTTAAAACAGGAAAAAGGGAGCATGAGAGAGAACCCACAAAAAAACAAAGGCAGGTTGTGAAATTGAGCTCAATGAATCTGGTCATTTGTGGGACCGGCACTAGAAAAAAGTGACCATGAAAGCTGCTGGATTGTCATAAAAACCCAACTGGTTCACTAATGTCCTTCAGGGAAGGGAATCCGCCACCCAGTCTGGGCCTACACATGACTCTGGCCTCTATGGGAGGAGAGAGAGAGGTTGTCGTTGGGGGGGCGGGACGCGTGGAAGGGTCAAAAGAAAGGGCCTTTATACATCTGCAACTCGACCTGAACTTTGACAGAACCTCCAAAACCCGCGAACTCCACCACCTAGAAGGACGAGGGCAGCAGGTGTATGGGAACATCACCGCCCAGTTCCCCTCTAAGTCAGTACCTTCACCACACGGACTGCAGTGGTTCATGACGAAGGCTCACCACCACCTTCTCAACGGGAAACTGGCGATTGGCAACATATGCTGGCCTTGCCCGTGACGCCCAGATCCCAAGAATGAATGAAAAAAATCTGTATATGTAAAATAGATTAAAAGCCTCTAGAGAAATACTTGTCCCTAAAACAATATTCTTTTACACTGTAGGGACAGTGTCTGGTTAACAACCTAATCTCCCCCAGAATCCACCTCCCTTGACAGTCTCACATTGGAAATTGTTGGGTCCTCCTGGGCTCAGAAGTACTGGGGGTTAAACCCAGCAGCTTCTCCTCCATCTCCACTCCAGCTCAAACTGAAGCAACAAAAAGACCGACACAGGCGGCCAGGGACCGACTTCCGCATCCAGCGCCCGCCCTGATACAAGCCGGCTCTGGATTGGCGGGTCTGCTGTGTCGATGCCAGTTGTGGTTTCTCCTGTCTGGGGGAGGCGCTGCACCCTGGGTTTCCTGGTGCCGGGGCCCTGGCCGCACGTCCGCCGGGCCCGGCCGCTCTGATTCGGGGCCTGAGACGCGCACTCGGTGTTGCTGAGGCCGCGCTCGCCCCCGCTCAGTTTCCTGGAGCCGCACCGCGCATGCTCCCGGGACCAGCCCTTCCCGCGCCTGCGCCCCTGCTGATGGAGATAGGCCGTATTCGCCCGCGCGGGGCACTCTGGGTAAGGGCATACGCCATGTTCAGTATTGTGTTTCCCTGGAGTTCCGGTTCTGAGTTTCAGACACTTCAGTGCCAAGTGGACCAGGTGTTTAAAGCTCATTCATTGCCCTCGCTCCATGTCGTTGTTAGGTAAAGGTACAGAGATTGATTTCCCCTCATTGTCTAAATATCACAAACAGATGCACAAAGAAAGACTTGCATTTCTACAGCACCTTTCAGGACCACCGGACGTCCCAAAGCGCATTACAGCCAATGAAGTAAATTTTGAAGTGCAGCCATTGTTGTAATGTGGGAAACGTAGCAGCCAATGAGCGCAGGCAAGCTCCCACAAACAGCAATGTGATAATGACCAGATAATCTGTTTCTGTGATGTTGATTGAGGGATAAATATTGGCCAGGACACCAGGGAGAACTCCCTTGTTCTTCTTCGAAATAGAGCCCTGGGATCTTTTACGTCCACCCGAAAGAGTAGACGGGACCTCAGTTCAACATCACATCCAAAAGACAGCACCGCCGACAGTGCAGCACTACCTCAGCACTGCACTGGAGCGTCAGCCTAGATTTCTGTGCTCAAGTCTCTGGAGTGGGAACTTGAACCCACAACCTTCTGACTCAGAGGCGAGGGTGCTACCAACTGAGCCACGGACTGACACAAAGACAATGGCTCATCACTCTGCACCTATAGTAGTTAAAGTAGTTAAAGTCAGGGTAGGGCTAGGTCACTGAGGGATGAAGGAGGCGAGTGTGCAGTGGAGAGTCAGGGTCGGGCTAGGTCACTGAGGGATGAAGGAGGCGAGTGTGCAGTGGAGAGTCAGGGTCGGGCTAGGTCACTGAGGGATGAAGGAGGCGAGTGTGCAGTGGAGAGTCAGGGTAGGGCTAGGTCACTGAGGGATGAAGGAGGCGAGTGTGCAGTGGAGAGTCAGGGTCGGGCTAGGTCACTGAGGGATGAAGGAGGCGAGTGTGCAGTGGAGAGTCAGGGTCGGGCTAGGTCACTGAGGGATGAAGGAGGCGAGTGTGCAGTGGAGAGTCAGGGTCGGGCTAGGTCACTGAGGGATGAAGGAGGCGAGTGTGCAGTGGAGAGTCAGGGTCGGGCTAGGTCACTGAGGGATGAAGGAGGCGAGTGTGCAGTGGAGAGTCAGGGTCGGGCTAGGTCACTGAGGGATGAAGGAGGCGAGTGTGCAGTGGAGAGTCAGGGTCGGGCTAGGTCACTGAGGGATGAAGGAGGCGAGTGTGCAGTGGAGAGTCAGGGTCGGGCTAGGTCACTGAGGGATGAAGGAGGCGAGTGTGCAGTGGAGAGTCAGGGTCGGGCTAGGTCACTGAGGGATGAAGGAGGCGAGTGTGCAGTGGAGAGTCAGGGTCGGGCTAGGTCACTGAGGGATGAAGGAGGCGAGTGTGCAGTGGAGAGTCAGGGTCGGGCTAGGTCACTGAGGGATGAAGGAGGCGAGTGTGCAGTGGAGAGTCAGGGTCGGGCTAGGTCACTGAGGGATGAAGGAGGCGAGTGTGCAGTGGAGAGTCAGGGTCGGGCTAGGTCACTGAGGGATGAAGGAGGCGAGTGTGCAGTGGAGAGTCAGGGTAGGGCTAGGTCACTGAGGGATGAAGGAGGCGAGTGTGCAGTGGAGAGTCAGGGTCGGGCTAGGTCACTGAGGGATGAAGGAGGCGAGTGTGCAGTGGAGAGTCAGGGTCGGGCTAGGTCACTGAGGGATGAAGGAGGCGAGTGTGCAGTGGAGAGTCAGGGTCGGGCTAGGTCACTGAGGGATGAAGGAGGCGAGTGTGCAGTGGAGAGTCAGGGTCGGGCTAGGTCACTGAGGGATGAAGGAGGCGAGTGTGCAGTGGAGAGTCAGGGTCGGGCTAGGTCACTGAGGGATGAAGGAGGCGAGTGTGCAGTGGAGAGTCAGGGTCGGGCTAGGTCACTGAGGGATGAAGGAGGCGAGTGTGCAGTGGAGAGTCAGGGTAGGGCTAGGTCACTGAGGGATGAAGGAGGCGAGTGTGCAGTGGAGAGTCAGGGTCGGGCTAGGTCACTGAGGGATGAAGGAGGCGAGTGTGCAGTGGAGAGTCAGGGTCGGGCTAGGTCACTGAGGGATGAAGGAGGCGAGTGTGCAGTGGAGAGTCAGGGTCGGGCTAGGTCACTGAGGGATGAAGGAGGCGAGTGTGCAGTGGAGAGTCAGGGTCGGGCTCGGTCACTGAGGGATGAAGGAGGCGAGTGTGCAGTGGAGAGTCAGGGTCGGGCTAGGTC
>JASTWF010002463.1:0-26165 GCA_030390025.1 Squalus acanthias | reverse complement strand
CTGTCCTACAGGCGGTGGCAAGTGCAGTGGAGAAGTGACAGTGTTGGCAGCAGGAATGCTGTCATCGTGAGAGAGGACAGCAACTCCCTGCTCGCCCGACACACTGGCACTCCCACGGGGCAGCACTTCAGCATCCGGAGCAATCTGCTGGAGAACAGATTGCTGGCCTGCTGCGGCGCGGTGACAGCCCCAGGGACATGTGAACGAACCATCGAGGTTGGCAGCAGTCTGTGCTCGCGTGGCCTCAATCTGAGTCTGCATGAGAGCAGTCAGAGATGGGATCACGGCAGCCAGTGACTGAATTGCAGCACTAAGCGTTAGTGTGGCATCCGCCTGTGCTACAGCGAAGTGCTCCACACTCCTTGCCAGTGACTCAATGCATTCGGGCACCCTTCCCACTGCACCCATGAGCTCAGTGTGCATGCCCACCGCCTGGGTGTTCATTTCTGCGATCAGCCGCTCCTCCTCTGCGTCCATTGCAGTAGGAGTGTCTGGCATACTCTCCCTCTGGGGAGAAGGCCCCCGTTCTTCCCTACCCCCATGGCGTTGCTGCAGCCCGCTGGGTCCTGGAGCTTCACCCTCATCAGACCCTTCCCCCCTGCTCCCCTCCAGGGAAGGCGTGTTCCCAGTGTGGGCATGGGCTTCCTCGGGAGAGGGTGGCACTGATGCTCCGGCTTCCTCTTCCTCCTCAGCTGCAGCATCACTCCCAGTGGCAGCTTCAGGGCCCGTCTCCTCAGCTGGTGAATCACCATCTGAAAGCAGGGAGGTACAAGAGTGGCTTTAGCGTGAGGACAGGGTGGCAGTAAGGGAGGAATAAGTGCAGCGAGTTAGCAAGTTGGATTGAAAGTGTCAAAGGCTGGTGTTGTGAGGGACAAGTGGAAGGACAGAGGACAAAAAGGTGATGACCTTACCATTGCTGTCCAGAACGGGGTCGGCGTCTCCAGTGGCGACGGGACCGATCACCCGGCTTGCCACAATCCTGTGGACGCGCTCCTCAAGATCGCTGAGGGGTTGCAGCTGAGGCCGCCCTCCACCTGTCCGTTGCTGCTGTCTCCGATTATGCGCCAGCTTGGCCTGTAAGAAAAAGGACAGCATCTGAGTAAATATACAGCCATGGTCTTGCCTGATGTGCCTCCCATAGGTGAATAGCCCTTACTGTATGCAGCCATGGTCTTGCCTGATGTGGCTCCCATAGGTGAATAGCCCTTACTGTATGCAGCCATGGTCTTGCCTGATGTGCCTCCCATAGGTGAATAGCCCTTACTGTATGCAGCCATGGTCTTGCCTGGTGCCTCCCATAGGTGAATAGCCCTTACTGTATGCAGCCATGGTCTTGCCTGATGTGCCTCCCATAGGTGAATAGCCCTTACTGTATGCAAAGTGTGGAATGTGTGTGTGTGTTTCATGAAAGGGCCATAGGTGTTGGATGAGTGTTGTGCATTGGGGTTTTAAGACCCTCTGGCCATAGAGTGAGGTTGAGATGGAGGGATGGAGAGGTATTGAGAAAAAGCCACTCACCCTGACGACCCGAGTGAGGTCGTTGAACTTTTTGCGGCATTGAGTATGGGTCCTGGGCACCATGCTCCTGGAGGAGACGCTCTGAGCCACCTCCCTCCACACTCTTCTGAACTCGCGTGGCAAAGGCCTCCTGCCACTCTCAGGGAAGAGTATACTTCTTCTGCGCTCCACCGCGCCAACCAGAGCATCCAAGGCCCGCTCGGTGAAGCGATGAGCTCGTTCTCTCACCCTCTCCATCCTTGGCAGCAAAATGGATTCACAGGTCTCTCCAGGCCGAGATTCAAGGCTGCAATGAGCAGGGTGTGGCTGGGGAGCAAGTTGGCCCCCCCCGCTTTAAGAAGTGGCCGGCGCCAGTGTGTCTGTGTTCCCTCGCTAACTGGCAGCAGCTGCGCTGCGCTCGCGCGCTGAGTTAGCGCCTCACTGCTCGGCCTTTGCGCCTTAAGACAGGTGTGCAGCGCCTGATTTAGCGCTCCACTCACCTCCCGGGGCGGTAAAAGTGAAGTTTCCAGTCAGTGCCGATAATTAGCGCCAGGCGCTAATATTTGCGTCCAGACGATATTTGCGCCCCAACTGGGGCGCGACCTAATTTTTCCCCCCTTGGGTTGTATTTTGAGCTGTACAACACCGGGATAGAGCTTCCAGTTGTGGCAGCAGTTTGAGGCGATGTATTAAGAGTAGGTTTAACCACTTTTGCCAGACCGCACAATTTTATTAATGACTTACTAATGCTTCATGTGATGTAGTGTCAGCTGTGGCTCAGTGGGTAGCACCCTTGCCTCTGAGTTCTATGAAGGTTGTGGGTTCAAGTCCCACTCCCTAGGAGACTTGAGCACAAAAATCTAGGCTGACGCTCCAGTGGAGTGCTGAGGGAATGCTACACTGTCGGAGGTGCCGTCTTTCCGATGAGTTGTTAAATTGAGTCCCTGTCTGAGGTGGATGTAAACGATCCCATGAAACAAAGAAAGACTTGCATTTATATAGTGCCTTTCACGACCACCACATGTCCCAAAGCGCTTTACAGCCAATGAAGTACTCTGGCACTATTTCAAAGAAGAGTAGGGGGAGTTATCCCCGGTGTCCTGGCCAATATTTATCCCTCAACCAACATCACTAATATAGATTATCTGGTCATTATCACATTGCTGTTTGTGGGAGCTTGCTGTGCGCAAATTGGCTGCTGCGTTTCCCACATTACAACAGTGACTATACTTCGAAATAACAACAGAAAACGCTGGAAAAACTCAGCAGGCCAGGCAGCATCCGTGGAGAGAGAAAGAGAGTTAACGTTTCAGGTCGATGACCTTTCATCAGAACTGGGAAGAGCCGGAAATCAAATAGATTTAAGGCCAGGGTAAAGCTGGGAAAAGGGGGAGGGGATAAAGGAACAAAGGGGGAGATGGAGAGACATTAAGAGATATGCAAGGCTAGAGGTGGTGTTAATGTGACAGATTAAGGCTGAATGAAGTGTGAAATCCACTGGCAGAATGGATTACCTGAAACGTTAACTCTCTTTCTCTCTCCACGGATGCTGCCTGGCCTGCTGAGTTTTTCCAGCGTTTTCTGTTGTTATTTCGGATTTCCAGCATCCGCAGTATTTTGCTATCGTGACTATACTTCATTGGCTGTAAAGCGCTTTGGGACGCCCGGTGGTCGTGAAAGGCGCTATAGAAATGCAAATCTTTCTTTACTGATTTTGTCTTAATGCGCTGAAATCATGAGATGGAATGGAGAGAGCATGAGAGAAATAACTATCTCTGCTGTGCTGGTGATTGATGAGCATTAAAACAATAGTGTGATAATTGGGAATGAACCCATAGGTGAATAAAGCACAATGGCCGCGATTTTCGCCCTTTTGTAGGTCTTTTGGAATTCCCACTGTCCTGATCGCACAAACATAGGAAAATGGCAGACAGGAAAAGACCCTGTCCCATATAATTGTTATGCCTAGTGCATCAGACCTCCTGATCAACCTCCACTGATTCCCCATCCCCCAGCACATACACTTCAAAAATCCTCGTCCTCATTTTCATTTCTCTCCATGGCCTCACTCCACCCTGCTTCTGCGATCTGTCAGACGTTCTGATTCTCTGACAGTTCAGACCCGTGGACCAGACGACACAAAACCCAATGAATCTGTGAAACTTCTTTCACTTAAAAATCAACAAAAGGTTACAAGCAATTGAGGAACAGCACCTCATCTTCCGATTAGGCACTTCACAGCCTTCCGGACTCAATATCGAGTTCAACAATTTCAGATCATAACCTCGGCCCCTACCATATATATATATATATATTTTATCCACACTTTTGGTTTGTGCCTTTTCCCCTTTTTCTCTCTCTCCCCCACAGCAGCTGTCTTTCATTCCGCCAGCATTTCACACTTCACACTTCTGAGCCACCTTTTGTTTCTTAACCTGTCCTATTACCATCTCGTCTTGCCTTGAGCATCTCTTAATGTCTCTACTTATCACAGACCTCCCCTTTTGTTCTTTTATTCCTCCCCCCCAGCCTCCCACTTGCTTTTTCATCTGTTTCATTTCCTGCTTTTTTCTCAGTTCTGACGAAGGGTCTTCGACCTGAAACGTTAACTCTGTTTCTCTCTCCACGGATGTTGCCTGGCCTGCTGAGTTTTTCCAGCATTTTCTGTTGTTATACCAGAATACAAACTGTACTCAATTCATGTGCTTATCACAAGCAAGCATCTAAAATCATAGGGACCTGGGTGTTGCTCAAAGGGACCTGGGTGTCCTTGTACATGAGTCACTGAAAGCGAATGTGCAGGTGCAGCAAGCCATTAGGAAGGCAAATGGTATGCTGGCCTTCATTACAAGAGGATTTGAGTACAGGAGTAAAGAAGTCTTACTCCAATTATATAGGGCCTTGGTGAGACCACACCTGGAGTACTGTGTACAATTTTGGTCTCTTTACCTTAGGAAGGATATACTTGCCATAGAGGGAGTGCAACGAAGGTTCACGAGATTGATTCCTGGGATGGCGGGACTGTCGTATGAGAAGAGATTGGGTAAACTAGGCCTGTATTCTCTTGAATTCAGAAGAATGAGAGGGGATCTCATTGAAGCATACAAAATTATTACAGGGCTTGATAGGGTGGATGCTGGGAGAATGTTTCCCTTGGCTGGGGAGTCTAGAACCAGGGGCCACAGCCTCAGGATAAAGGATAGGCCATTCAGGACTGAGATGAGAAGAAATTTCTTCACACAGAGGGTGGTGAATCTTTGGAATTCTCTACCCCAGAGGGCTGTGGAGGCTCAGTCATTGGGTATATTCAAAACAGAAGTCAATAGATTTCTGACTAGTAAGGGCATCAAGGGATATGGCGATAAGGCCAGTGAATGGAGTTGAGGCAGAAGATCAGCCATGATCTCATTGAATGGCGGAGCAGGCTCGAAGGGCCGAATGGCCGACTCCTGCTCCTATTTCTTATGTTCTTATGTTCTAACATCACTAAAAAAACAGATTATCTGGTCATTATCTCATTGCTGTTTGTGGGACCTCACTGTGAGAAAATTGACTGTTGCGTTTCCCACATTACAACAGTGACTACATTTCAAAAGTACTACATTGGCTGTAAAGCACTTTGAGACGCCACTAGGTCATGAGAGGAGCTCTAGAAATGCAAGTTCTTTCATTCTTAAACCATGGGGTGACCAGTTTGCTTTGATACCGATTAAGCTAGACCTATACAACTTCTGGTGTGACCAAAATACTGCATAAAACATGGGTTATGCCGTCTGGTATTAAGGAGAGGATGTGTTAAGATTATACTTTCAGGAGCTGTTCTCCATGGAGCTCATGCTACACATGCAGAAGGCTCCTTCTTCTTCTTCTTCTTCTTAGGCAGTCCCTCGGAACCGAGGATGACTTGCTTCCACACTAAAAATGAGTTCTCAGGTGACTGATGAGTCCAATGCGGGACCTACAGTCTCTGTCACAGGTGGGGCAGACAGTGGGTGGGGTGCTTGAGTTGACGTGCGCGCCTTCCGCTGTTTGCGCTTGGCTTCCGCTTGCTCCCGGCGGAGAGACTTGAGGTGTTCGGCGCCTTCCCGAATGCTTCACCTCCACTTTGTGCGGTCTTGGGCCAGGGATTCCCAGGTGTCGGTCGTTGGGGATGTTGCACTTTTTCCAAGGGGGCTTTGAGGGTGTCCTTGAAGCGTTTCCTCTGCCCACCTGGGGCTCTTTTGCCGTGTCGGAGCTCCGAGTAGAGCGCTTGTTTTGGGAGTCTCGTATCGGGCAGGCGGACGGTGTGGCCCGTCCATCGGAGCTGATCGAGCGTGGTCAAAGCTTCGATGCTGGGGATGTTGGCCTGAGCGAGAACACTGACGTTGATGCGCCTATCCTGCCAATGGATTTGCAGGATCTATCCAGAAGGCTCCAGAGAGCTGAAGACAGGCACAGTATTAGTGAAGATCAGAGCGGGACTGACTAGCTCACTAGTTCTTGAATGACCATCTCCCCCATTATCAACTTGCTCTCTTCATTAAAAAAATAACACGTTAGAATGCTTTGCGAGTCAAGTAAAGGCTCAGTTTATGGTGGACTAAACTGCCATGTCATTCACAACAGCTTTTAAGCTGCTTTTATGTTGGCCTTATTTTAATTTGGCTGCTGAGAGACTGGTGTTCGTGAGCTGTCTCGCAGTGTTCACACCGCTGACTGCAGCTCCCTTACCCCGGTGACGGATTCACAGCCTCGCAGTTTCGTGGAATGAGGAAGCCTGGCTTGTCCACGCTGTGGAGTGGAGCCAATAGAGGGAGGCCATGGGCGGCCCTGTTGGCTGCATTGGTATATTGGAAAGGTGCCCATTGCCACTACTCACTGCAGGCCCAGCTTCTCCGAGAGACATGTGTCCTTTTTGTTTCTGGCCGGACTGGATAATGAAATAAAAACCTTTCGCTAGTGTTGAAAGTGCCATTATCCGGCCGAGTTTCAAGTGATTCACAAAATGCCAGATGTTTGGTCCAGTTTGGATGTCTCGTTCCCTTTCAAAAATGGCAGTGCACGTATTCAGAGGGTCAAAGGGCGAGTGGAGACAGCTATTGTCTAACTTTGGGAAGGAAGGAGAGAAATTTTCCAGAGTAATTTGTCCCTAATTGGCCTTGGATTTTTGCCTCTCCCAGGAGATTCCATGTCGGTGGTAGGGGGAGGTTGGGAGAGAGCGGTGGGGCGGGAAAGGGGGGGAGGGGGAAGTATCTAGTCATGATTCACCAGCCAGCATCATGTCCTGGGACAAGCTTGATGGACCAGCTGGCCTTTTCCTGCCTGGCAGTTTTGTACATTTGTATGTCGGTCGATTGAATAGCGGTGCCTAGTGAAGGCTAAGTAGGTAATTAATCTGCTCTCTCAGGTGGACGTAAAAGATCCCGTGGCACTATTTCAAAGAAGAGCAGGGGGAGTTATCCCCAGTGTCCAATATTTATCCCTCAACCAACATCACTAAAAACAGATTTTCTGGCCATTATCACATTGCTGTTTGTGGGAGCTTGCTGTGTGCAAATTGGCTGCCACGTTTCCTACATTGATTGAAACATATAAGATCCTGAGGGGTCTGGACAGGGTGGATGTGGAGAGGATGTTTCCTCTTGTGGGAGAATCTAGAACTAGGGGGTCGCTGTTTAAAAATAAGGGGTCGCCCAGTTAAGACAGAGATGAAATTTTTTCTCACAGAGAGCCGTGAGTCTTTGGAACTCTCTTCCTCAGAGGGCGGGGGAAGCAGAGTCTTTGAATATTTTTAAGGCAGAGGTAGATAGATTCTTGGTAAGCAAGGGGGGGGGGGTGAAAGGTTATCGGGGGTAGGCGGGAATGTGGGGTAATCGGATCAGCCATGATTTTATTGAATGGCGGAGCAGGCTCGAGGGGCCGAGTGGCCGACTCCTGCTCCTAATTCGTATGTTCGTCTTACAACAGTGACCACACTTCAAATGTACGTCATTGGCTGTAAAGCACTTTGGGACGACCTGAGGTGGTGAAAGGCGCTATATAAATGCAAGTCTTTCTTCTATTCATAGTGCGTTCCTGTTTTAATGGTTGTATGTAGTTGAACTCGAATAATCTAAGAAGTGTCATTTCCCCACTTTAACACTCGGCTCAATATTCAATTTTAAGAGGATCCTATTCTACGTGACTCCCAATATAACCTCTGAATTATATCCAAAAATGCTTACTACGGTCGATCAGGCAATTTGCTGTCCAGTAATGTATTACAGGGATTATTCTTGGGTTCATGTCACGCTACATGACGTAGAGTCATCCAGACTCGAGTCGTCGTTGGCTTGTTCACAGATGTGATTTCCAGTAAAAAAAAGTAAAAATTTTAAAGTTTATGGTTTTCCATACAGACTGCATTTGACACATTAGACCCCCTGTGACCCCACCTCATTGTCTTAGCTGTATCTTGCTATGTCTTTGATATAATGTCTTCCTGACTGACCTGATTGTCTTTCTGCCGAGGTGTGATAAAAGGCAGTCAGAAAGATTAACTGTAGTCGTCTGACATTGTACGCTACACAGGCATTGTTCTCTGTCTATATATGCTTTGCCGATTCGTATTCCTTCACGTCACCTGACGAAGGGGCAGCAGCTCCGAAAGCTTGTGATTTCAAATAAAACTGTTGGACTATAACCTGGTGTTGTGCGACTTCTCACTTTTGTCCACCCCAGTCCAACACCGGCATCTCTGCATCAGGGATTATTCTGCTATTGCATTTAATTACTGGATTTCCCCAGCAGGGGTCAGTGTTGAGCAGCATTTCAGTGAACTCCAGAGGTCATCGAGTTACCATCGAGGCCTGCTATAAAATGTACAGCAGAACATTGTTCTAACCGATTCTGTTGATGCAATTATATTTCTTATAATGACCTATCTTTCCTAATTCCAGTGTACTCTCCACTATACGCTCAAGCCTTACTATGACCTACCTACAGTGACTGAAAATGTCCATGGCAGGAGTGGGGATCTAGGGTCACGTGCAGTCTCTGAGCCCTGGCGATCCATTCAGGCAAACCAGCCCATTTACCTTTATTTTTCTTATTTGCTGGCTTGTCCTAGTTTACAGTGGCTCAGTGAGTAGCACCCTTGCCTCTGAAGTCACAAGGTTGTGGGTTTCAAGTCCCACTCCACGAGTACTTGTAGTACAAAAATCCAGGCTGACACTCCAGTGGAGTGCCGCACTGTCGGAGGTGCCGTCTTTTGGGTGAGACGTTAAACCGAGCTTCCGTCTGCTCTCCCGGGTGGACGTAAAAGATCCCACGGCCCTATTTCAAAGAAGAGCAGGGGGAGTTATCCCCCGGTGTCCTGGGACCAAACAACATTACTGAAAAACAGATGATCTGGGTCGTTATCACATTGCTGTTTGTGGGAGCTTGCTGTGCGCAAATTGGCTGCTGCGTTTCCCACATTACAGCAGTGACTGCACTTCAAAAAGTACTTCATTGGCTGTAAAGTGCTTTGGGACGTCCGGTGGATGTGAAAGACGCTATAGAAATGCAAGTCTTTCTTTTTTAGTTTGAATTTAGTTGGCTTTGATGTTTGGGCTTCCGTCTCATAGAGTGTTAGAATCTTACAGCACAGAAGGAGGCCATTCGGCCCATCGTGCCTGTGCCGGCTCTTTGAAGGAGCGATCCAATTTAGCCCCACACCCCAACTTTTTCCCACTAACCCTGCAAAGTTAGTCCTCTTCAAGTACATCTGCCATTGCCTTTTGAAAGTTCCTGTGGAAACTGATCCCACCGCCCTTTCAGGTAGCGCGTTCCACATCTTAACTCTGTGTGAAGAAATTTCTCCTCATTGCCATCTCGTTGGTGGATAAATCCTAAATCCAAATCTAACAGCAACTTGAGATAACAACAGAAAACGCTGGAAAAACTCAGCAGGCCAGGCATTATCCGTGGAGAGAGAAACAGAGTTAACGTTTCAGGTCGAAACCCTTCGCCAGCAACTTGAGATAGATGCAAATTAATGGGACCGTGGATTTAACTGTTACAATTGGCACACGAGGCTGTACCTTTGTCACCGACAAGGACACAGGTTTGGACTTTGTTCCTTCGAATCCATGGAGCTTCAGTGAAGAACAAAGGGGAAGTTGGAGCTCCCTCCAGTGGCCTGGCGGGGAAAGGCACGGCCCAGTACAGCGCACTGCCATGCAGCTCAGAAGATCCCAGGTTTCATTCCTCGTTTGTGCTGAGTTACCTGATCTCAGCGGTGGGGCAGGACCCCTGGTCCTCCAATTGTCCCTGGACTACGGGAAGGAAACATCCGACAGGATTCCTGCTCCTGATCCAGTGATTGCTGCTGGAATGTGTACCCGGGGATGTCGGAGTGAAGGCAGGATGAGACTTGGCTGTGACGCCCTGTGCAGCTTACCCACACTCATCGCCAAGGGTCGTACAGGAGGAAGGAGTAGAGGAGCAGAGAGGGGTCAACTCCACAAATTACATACAATATATAGCACAGAAGCAGGTCAGAGGCTGGGTATTCTGCGGCGAGTGTCTCACCTCCTGACTCCCCAAAGCCTTTCCACCATCTACAAGGCACAAGTAAGGAGTGTGATGGAATACTCTCCACTTGCCTGGATGAGGGCAGCTCCAACAACACTCAAGAAGCTCGACACCATCCAGGACAAAGCAGCCCGTTTGATTGACACCCCATCCACCACCTTAAACATTCACTCCCTCCACCACCGGCGCACCGTGGCCGCAGGTGTGTACCATCTACAAGATGCACTGCAGCAACTCACCAAGGCTTCTTCGGCAGCACCTCCCAAACCCGCGACCTCTTCCACCTAGAAGGACAAGGGCAGCAGGCGCATGGGAACACCAGCACCTCCAAGTTCTCCTCCAAGTCACACACCATCCTGACTAAGAATCATAGAATCGTTACAGCACAGAAGGAGGCCATTCGGTCCATCGAGCCTGTGCTAGCTCTCTGCAAGAGCAGACTTGGAAATATATCGGCCGATCCTTCATCGTCGCTGGGTCAAAATCCTGGAACTCCCTCCCTAACAGCACTGTGGGAGCACCTTCACCACACGGACTGCAGCGGTTCAAGAAGGCAGCTCACCACCACCTTCTCAAGGGCCACTAGGGATGGGCAATAAATGCTGGCCTTGCCAGCGACGTCCACATCCCATGAATGAATTAAAAAAAAGAAAGGATGTCGAGGCCACGGAGAAGGGCTGGAAGTGATTCACTAAGATGGTACCAGGGGTCAGAGGCTTTAGCTGTGAGCAGACTGGAGTAAGTAGAGCACTTTTTAGTAAAACAGAGAAGAGAGCCGATAGAGGTGCTCAGAATTATGAGAGGTTTCGATCAAGCAAATCGAAAAAAAACGATTTACACTGGTCGGTGAAACTAGAGGCCATAAATTGAAGCTCATCGCTAAAAGAATGAAGGGAGAGGTTAGGAGAATATTTTTACGTAGCGAGCTGTTAGGACTTGGAACCCCCCCGACCAGAAACAATGGTGGAAGCAGAATCCATAATAGCTTTTAAAAAGAAAAGTGCATAAAAACTTAAAAAAGAAAATTTTTAAAGAGTATAGGGCAAGGCCGGGGGTGGGGGGGAATGGGACTAAGTGGTTCTTCCAGGGAGCTGTTGTAGGTGCGATGGGCTGAAGGGCCTGTGCTGTGAAATTCTCTGATTCTGATCTATGGGCAACGTACTGCAGGAATACAAGAGTCAGGAGCTTGAAGGGAGGTGGGGAGGAATCAGAGGAAAATAACAATCATGGAGAAAGTTTGTTATAAAAGGAGTTTTATCATGTTGCACTCTGTGATGAAGAAATTCAACTGTAATCAGAAGACGAGCTCATTCAGACGAACCCCTAATATGGTTCCCACAGATTGTGATAAGAAGGATTCACTAAATATTTAAGATAAAAGAACCAGAGGGGGAGATGAGGAGAATTTTTTTTTTTTACGCAGCGAGTTGTTGTGATCTGGAACGCGCTGGCTGAAAGGGCGGTGGAAGCAGATTCAATAGTAACTTTCAAAAAGGAAATGAGATAAATCCTTGAAAAGAAAACATTTGCAAGGCAATGGGGAAAGAGCAGGGGGGAGTGGGACTAATTGGAGCGCTCTTTCAAAGAGCCGGCACAGGCACGATGGGCTGAATGGCCTCCTTTTCTGTGCTGTACGATGCTATGATTCACTCGGTTAATTCCAGAGATGAGGGGGTTGACTTATGAGGAAAGGTTGAGCAGGTTGGGCCTATACTCATTGGAATTTAGTATATTGATATGATCTTATTGAAACATATAAGATACTGAGGGGGCTCGACAAGGTAGATGCAGAGAGGATGTTTCCCCTTGTGGGGAAATCTAGAACTCGGGGGGCATAGTTTCAGAATAAAGGGTCGCCCTTTTAGAACTGAGATGAGGAAGAATTTCTTCTCTCAGAGGGTCGTAAATCTGTGGAATTCTCTGCCCCAGAGAGCCGTGGAGACTGGGTCATTAAATACATTTAAGGTGGAGATAGACAGATTTTTGCAAGATAAGGGAGTGAAGGGTTATGGGGAGTGGGCGGGGAAGTGGCTTTGAGCCCAAGATCAGCCATGATCTTATTGAATGGCGGAGCAGGCTCGAGGGGCCAAGTGGCCTATTCCTGCTCCTATTTCTTATGTTCTTATGATTCTATATTGCCTTTGTGACCTTCTGTCCTTTGTCCGACCAGTTCGACTTTCAACGTTGCTTGGACATTTCTTCCACTGAAGCATTTATTCCAAATCAGCCTGAAACTTCAGAAAAAAGAAGGAAAATGACATTGGCATCAATTGACCTTGAACACTGCACAGTCTGGATGAGCGACCTGCCGGTGAGATAGTTAAACCCTGGAGGCAACGGGCGAAAGAGACACAGCTTTGTTTCATCAGGTGATAGAGTGTTGTCACGGTGCTGCGAGTCAAATGTGAGCGATCGGTGCATTCCTCAGTGGACGTTTCTAATCCCCCATTGATTTAACTCAATTGGGCTTGTAGACCCAAATCATCTCTCCAAACACCTGAGATTGTGCGAATTGACGAGTCTGTCAATGAAAAAGCCATTACAGTCATTGAACTCCAAGCTGAAAAGCAAAATAGAATCATAGATCATAGAAGATAGGCGCAGGAGTAGGCCATTCGGCCCCTCTCGCCTCCTCCGCCATTCAATGCGATCATGGCTGATCATCCAAATTCAGTTCCCTGTCCCTGCTTTCTCCCCATATCCCTTGATCCCTTTAGCCTTAAGAAACATATCCAACTCCTTCTTGAATCTATTTAATGAATTGGCCTCTACTGCCTTCTGTGGCAGAGAATTCCACAGGTTCACCACTCTCTGGGTGAAGAAATTCCTCCTAATTTCTGTCCTAAATGGCTTAACCCTTATCCTTAGACTGTGACCCCTGGTTCTGGACTCCTCGACCATCGGGAACATCCTTCCTGCATCTAGTTTGTCCTGTCCTGTCAGAATTTTATAAGTTTCAATGAGATCCCCTCTCATTCTTCTAAACTCCAGCGAGTATAAGCCCAGTCGAGCCAATCTCTCTTCATACGTCATTCCTGCCATCCCAGGTATCAGTCTGGTGAATCTTCGCTGCACTCGCTCCATGGCAAGAACATCCTTCCTCAGATAAGGCGACCAAAACTGCACACAATACTCAAGGTGTAGTCTCACCAAGGCCCTGTACAACTGCAGCAAGACATCCTTGTTCCTGTACTCAAACCCTCTCGCTATGAAGGCCAACATACCATTTGCCTTCTTGCTGGTATACAAAATTTAACACTGAGCTGGTATCCGCCAACCAGGTGGGAATTAACGGCCGTGTCTTTGTATTTGAGCCTGGCGCTCCACTTGACAGCCATTGGAAAACCATCTTAAGGCCTGAATTCAGGGCTGTGCTTTCTTTTGTGGGGGAGACCCAACCCAGGGGCTGTGAGTATGAGATAGTCACCAATAAATCCAACCGGGAATCAGGAGAACCTTCTTTACCCAGAGAGTGGTGAGAATGTGGAACTCGCTACCACAGGGAGTAGTTGAGGCGAATAGCATAGATGCATTTAAGGGGAAGCTAGTTAAACACATGAGGGAGCGAGGGATAGAAGGATATGTTGATAGGGTGAGATGAAGAGGGGTGGGAGGAGGCTCGTGTGGAGCATAAACACCGGCACGGACCAGTTGGGCCGAATGGTCTGTTTCTGTGCTGTAAATACTATGTAATCCCTGACTGTGTTACGAAGAACGACTGGAGGAACTGGGGCTCATCCCCTTTGAATGGAAAGTATTGAAAGGAACCTTCGTAGAGGTAAATATTAAATTGTAAAATTCTCATCCTTGTGTTCAAATCCCTCCATGGCCTCGCCCCTCCCTATCTCTCTAATCTCCTCCAGCCCCACAACACTCCGAGATCTCTGCGCTCTCCTAATTCTGGCCTCTTGTGCAGCTCTGATTTTAATCGCTCCACCATTGGCGGCCGTTCCTTCAGCTGCCCGGGCCCTAAGCTCTGGGATTCCCTCACTAAGCCTCTCCGCCTCTCTCTCCTCCTTTAAGACGCTCCTTAAAACCGACCTCTTTGACCAAGCTTTTGGTCACCTGTCTAATATCTCCTTTTGTGGCTCAGTGTTAAATTTTGTTTGATAATCGCTCCTGTGAAGCGCCCTGGGACGTTTTACTACGTTAAAGGCGCTTTATAAACACAAGTTATTGTTGTTAAATAAGACATCACGCTGTATAGAAAGGATAAATCCTGAACACGACTTGAATTAACGAGTGACTGTAGAAGAAGGGGACGCGGATTCAAACGAGAGAAGGGCAAATTTAAATCTAATGCCCAGAAGTTCAATTTTACACAAAGAATAATGAACAATTCGGCTGGACCTGGTTAAGGTATTGGAGGTAAACAGACTCTAAGATGGGGGGGGGGGGGCTGTCGGGTTTTTCTGGATGGGTGAACTAGGTGTGGCCAAATGGTCACCCATATCCATCTTGTGATGAATCGATCAGGTCTCTCGTAAGGCAACCATTCCCTTTTCCCAGTCATTCCTAACCATTGATGAATGTTGAACCAGTCCCGAAATATGAGCTGGCGTGAGCTTTGGGTTTCAGTTGAAATGGTGTCAAATCTGGACCTTTGTCCGACTTGGTTTCAGAGCTGGCTGGGATTTTTTCCCCAAGTTCTGCACTGTCGCAACTGCACGTGCCTGTTACCTTTTTACGGAGATATATGGGGACATCTATAAATATATCAAAAGCAAAATACTGCGGATGCTGGAAATCTGAAATAAAAACAGAAAATGCTGGAAACACTCAGCAGGTCAGGCAGCATCTGTGGAGAGAGAAACAGAGTTAACGTTTCAGGTCGAGGACCCTTCGTCAGAACTGGAAAAAGCTGGAGATGGAACAGGTTTTTAAGCAAGTGCAGGGGGCAGGGAAAGGGGGGAGGGGAGGAAAGAACAAAAGGGAAGGTCTGTGATAGGATGGAAGGCAGGAGAGATTAAGGGGGTGATTTTATCAATGGGGGTGCGTTGGAGGCGGGACTGCTGCTTGTCGGGTTTCAGTCCCGCCTCCATCGACGTCCAGCCAACCCACGCTATTTTCCCTTGATTGACCTTGTTAAACCCGCCCAGTGGGCTTAGCCGGCCAATTAAGAAAAAGCCGGTGACAGAGAACGTCAGCGTATGACGTTTCATCTGTCAAAATTTTTGACAGATGAATTGTCATCGTTTGACAGCTCTGTGAAGTTGTAAAACACGGACATTCTCTGTTCTTTGGTGAGTCCTTGTGCTCAAGACTCACCAAACCTCTTTCCTGAGCAGAAATCAGATGGCTGTTGCATCGGAGAATGCAGCGGCCATTCTGTCATCTCTGCCGGTGAGATGAGGCAGCTCCGCAGCCTAAAGGGATGAAGCCGGGAGGAAGAAGCAAAGGTCAGTAATCTTATTGAAACACTTTACACTCACCTCACACACTTACCTCGCCACACTCGCACTC
The DNA here is from genome assembly GCA_030390025.1 of Squalus acanthias. Classification (NCBI taxonomy): domain Eukaryota; kingdom Metazoa; phylum Chordata; class Chondrichthyes; order Squaliformes; family Squalidae; genus Squalus; species Squalus acanthias. The sequence goes on along the minus strand of JASTWF010002463.1, from coordinate 10,670 downwards.
ATCACTCACCTGCACACCGGACATTTCGGCCCCTCCGACCCTCGCAGACCGACGGCCCACCTCGCTGACCCTGGTGAGGTTCGGAGCCGTCGGGAAGCCCACACTTCAGGGCTCAAAATAGGGATTAGTCAAAAAACTGCCTGTTAACTACCTGTTAACAGGCAGTTCATTGGTACTAAGCCCCTTCCCGCCTCGAGGAGACGGGACCCGGCGCGGGTCGGGGACCCGACTCCTGGGAAGATGGCACGGAGGCTGGTTGGGGGCGGGATGGGTACCCGCTCCCAGATTCTGCCATTTTCCCGGCAGTCCCGCCTCCATACCCGCCTCCCCAGGGCTGGGAAAATCGCCCCCTAAGGGACTAAAGGGATGATGGTGCAAGGCAAAAGGAGATGGTAATGGGACAAGTTAAGAAACAAAAGATGGCTCTAGATGAAGTGTAAATGGCACTGGCAGAACGATTGACAGCTGCCACGTGAGAGAGAGAAAAAAAATGAAAAAAAAGATAGGGGCAGAGGTTATGGTCTGAAATTGATGAACTCGATGTTGAGTCCAGAAGGCTGTAAAGTGCCTCATCGAAAGATGAGGTGCTGTTCCTTGAGCTTACGTTGAGCTTCATTGGAACAGTGTAAGAGGCCGAGGATGGAGAGGTCAGAGTGGGAGTATATCAAACTTGCAATGTCTGCCGCAATGGGCAACACCATTCTATCATGACGCTAGGTGGCGCCTCAATAGGGTTCTCCCATTATAAAGCTGCCCTGTTGCACTGAAATGCCTGCAGCTGCACACATCCACCACTAGATGGAGGGTCATCAGCCCCAGATTCCCATAGCTATACCTGCAGCGTCACTCCTGCCCTCAGAGGGAGACTCGCTTCATCCTGACTATCAATGAGCAACGCCACAGGGGGAAAAAAAAGAAAAGAACGACTTGCATTTACATAGCGCCTTTCACAACCTCAGGACGTCCCAAAGCGCTTTACAGCCAATGAAGTACTTTTTGAAGTGTAGTCACTGTTGTAATGTGGGAAACGCAGCAGCCAATTTGCACACAGCAAGCTCCCACAAATAGCAATGTGATAATGACCAGATAATCTGTTTTTTGTGATGTTGATTGAGGGATAAATATTGGCCAGGACACCGGAGATAACTCTCCTGCTCTTCTTCGAAATAGTGACCATGGGATCTTTTACATCCACCTGAGAGGGCAGACGGGACATCGGTTTAACGTCTCATCCGAAAGACGGCACCTCAGACAGTGCAGCACTCCCTCAGTACTGTACTGGAGTGTCAGCCTGGATTTTTGTGCTCAAGTCTCTGGAGCGAGACTTGAACCCAGATCCTCCTGACTCGGAGGCGAGGGTGCTGCCCACTGAGGACGACTTGTTTAGAGACAGGAGCTTTGTGCAGGGGAAGTATCACACAATGCCACTAACTCCAGAAACACAGCAGCAGGAGAGCTTACTATTGTCAGCACTCATTTTTGCCTGGTTTGCACTTATGCTCGATAACTACAAATACATCGAGTCTACAGCACAGAATCAGGCCATTTGGCCCAACTGGTCTGTGCCGGTGTTTATGCTCCACACGAGCCTCCTCCCACCCCTCTTCATCTCACCCTGTCAACATATCCCTCTATTCCTTTCTCCCTCATGTGTTTATCCAGCTTCCCCTTAACTGTATCTCTGCTATTCGCCTCAACCACTCCCTGTGGTAGCAAGCTCCACATTCTAAGCACGCTCTGGGTAAAGAAGTTTCTCCCGAATTCCCTATTGGTGACTATCTTATGTGTTGATGAGTGGCAGCACCAAGGACGGTTGAAAGCAGCTCGAGAAGCTGGGATCGTTCTCCTTAAGAGCAGAATCCAACAAGGCTATCCCAGGGATAATCTCCTCCAGACTTAAACCGTAATTACAGAAAAGTGTCTGTCATTTCGACATGTTCTGGGCACTATATCAGAGAGAAGGGAAATGACTGACAGGCATGACTTGAAGACAAATATTCAGTGATCTGCTCTGCAACAGAATCCATGTAATATTCATGTGTTGCTTCTCCAAACACACTTCCTGCCTGCTGTTTGTTTTCGCCTGTTTATTTGGGCTCCGTTCTGCGGTATTTTCTGCTTAGTCTCCATTCCAGTAATTATTTTCAGCTGGAAATTTGTCTGTGTGTGCTTCTCGCTCATCTTGCGTCTTACTCTGATTTCTTTTGCTGGTAGCCTACTGTCTAATCCACACGCCTGACTGTCTGATGCTTGGCAGTGGCGTTCAAATCTCTCTGCGCGAGCGCCAGAGAGTCGTCCATATCTATCGTGTGATGGATCGATCCGGTCCCTGGTAAGCCAACCATTTAACGTCTGCATCCGAAAGACGACACCTCCGACGGTGCGGCACTCCCTCGGTGGGAGCGTCAGCCTAGGTTTTGTGCTCAAGTCCCTGGAGTGGGACTGGAACCCACAACCTTCTGACTCAGAGAGAGTGCTACCCACTGAGACCTGTGAGATGAAGAAGAAGAATGAAAGGTTTTTACCACCCCAAAATACTCGGCAAAGTTGAAGTGACAGGTCTGGAAATTCCATTGTGGTTCTTCCACCCTAATGTCAGTGGGAGACTGGTGGAACCCCCCAGGGAAAGACCCAGTTATGTTGGGGCTGTGCCATTCCCGGGAGTCTCCTGGTTGTATGGGGTAAAACTTCCAAGATGATGGGTCAGGGATGGAGACCCTCTAAGCTAGAGTTCCTGCTCCTGAGGCTCTCCAGACAGCCAGTACACTGAGATACATGAGGTCCACTGACCTCCACAAGGGCTTATGTGGGCCCCAACCGCTGCAGAAGGGAGATAGAAAATGACCCGGGGTCAATCGGGACGGCCAATCAGAGCGTTGCTGGGATCGGGGAGGATGCTGGGCAACCATCCTGTCCAAACCCATGGGCAGGCAGCTAGCTGAGTCTCAGCTGGCACGGGGCAGGTGGGTGTCGAAGAGATGGCCCCAAGTGGCACTTGGCCCATTGGAAGGAGGAGCCCTCCCAACCCACTCCGCACGCTCTGGCGGGGGCAGGGGGTCAGTGTTGGCACGATCACCAGGATCGCCAACCCGCGGAATTTCGGGACCGCCATCCCTTTGTAAAAAGCGTTCGGAGTGAGAGAAGAGCCGGGAGCATCGGAACATGAGTAGGGCCATTCGGCCCCTCGAGCCTCTTCCGCCATTCAATGTGATCACGGCTGATCTGCGACCTAACTCCATCTACCTACCTTGGTTTCGTAACAATTCCCCTCTGAGTCACACACCATCCTGACCTGGAAATATATTGGCCGTACCTTCATCGTCGCTGGTTCAAAATCCTGGCACTCCCTCCCTAACAGCACTGTGGGAGCACCTTCACCACATGGACTGCAGCGGTTCAAGAAGGCGGCTCACCACCACCTTTTTTTAAAATTCGCTTATGGGATCTGGGCGTCGCTGGCAAGGCCAGCATTTATTGCCCATCCCTAGTTGCCCGTGAGAAGGTAGTGGTGAGCCGCCTTCTTGAACCGCTGCAGTCCGTGTGGTGAAGGTGCTCCCACAGTGCTGTTAAGGAGGGAGTTCCAGGATTTTGACCCAGCGACAATGAAGGATCAGCGATATATTTCTAAGTCAGGATGGTGTGTGACTTGGAGGGGAACTTGGAGGTGGTGGTGTTCCCATGCGCCTGCTGCCCTTGTCCTTCTAGGTGGAAGAGGTTGCAGGTTTGGGAGGTGCTGCCGGAGAAGCCTTGGCGAGTTGCTGCAGTGCATCTTGTAGATGGTACACACTGCAGCCACGGTGCGCCGGTGCTGGAGGGAGTGAATGTTTAAGGTTGTGGATGGGGTGCCAATCAAGCGGGCTGCTTTGTCCTGGATGGTGTCGAGCTTCTTGAGTGTTGTTGGAGCTGCACTCATCCAGGCAAGTGGAGAGTATTCCATCACACTCCTTACTTGTGCCTTGTAGATGGTGGAAAGGCTTCTCGAGGGCAATTAGGGATGGGCAATAAATGCTGGCCTTGCCAGCGACGCCCACATCCCGTGACTGAATAAAACAAACCCTTAATACTCTTGCCTGACAAAAATCTATCAATCTCAGTTTCGAAATTTTCAATTGACTCCCAGGTTCAACAGCTTTTTGTGGGCGTGAGTTCCAGATTTCCACTACCCTTTGTGCGAAGTGGCATAATAATGGCTGCCCGGTTTGCCCACGTTACACCCAACGCGTTTCAAAGTAATTCATTGTATAGGAAGCGCTTTGAGAGAGATCTGAGAGGCCTGAAAAGTCGCCGTATAAATGTAAGTCTTTCTTTGATGTAATTTGGCCCAATTTACATTATTTCCTTGCGTGCTTAGAAAGCCTTTACTCGGTTGCATGCCAACAGTGCTCCTCTGAATAAGTGTTGCCTGATCTTACTCACTCTAAGGCACAGTGACTGACTATAATTGGAGATCTTTAAATGAAACAAATACAGACTTGCTGCAAAGCCCCCATTTCCTAATTGGAGGATTGAGTCTAAAAAAATGTTTATTTGACAGAAATTCCTAACTTTGTAACTCTGCCGGCGACCAAGTCAAAAGGTGTAATTAGACTAAAAGTGCCTTTCAGCCCATTTGAAGCATCTCTCGAACCGCCACGACTGAGCCAGCTGCAGTGGTGTCTCCCGTCTCGCTCTGCAGTCTGATCCCACGTCACCGTCTCCCCCGGGGGAAAGCGAGACGTCTGGCGGAGTCACCTCTGCGCGTTTCGTCAAAGACAAGGGACTGGATGGCAGGCTGTTGGGAAAAATAAATAAAACGACAACTAGCCTCTATACAGCGCCTTTAACGTAGTAAAACGTCCACAGGAGCATTAACAAACAAAGTGTGACACTGAGCCACATAAGGATATTAGGACAAGTGGCCCAAAGCTCGGTCAAAGAGGCAGGTTTTAAGGAGCAGAGAGAGGCAGAGATTTAGGGAGGGAATTCCAGAGCTTCGGGCCCAGGCAGCTGAAGGCACGGCCGCCAATGGTGGCGCGATTAAAATAGGCGGATGCGAAAGAGGCCAGAATTGGAGGAGCGCAGAGATCTCGGAGGGCTGTAGGGCTGGAGAAAGTTACAGAGATAGGGAGGGGGAGGGGGGAGGGGGGGGGGGCCGAGGGCATGGTGGGATTTGAAGACAAGGGTGACATCAGGAGTTGCGGAGTAAAGTGAGAAGAGCAATCTGTATTTGCCCCCACTTTACCAGTGGCCATGAAGATGGCTGCGGTGATCAGATCCGACGCTTCCAGTATCTTTCGGGGGTTATGCAGGATTCAGTCGGCAACTTGCATTTGCTCACGGGGCCATTTCAAAGAACTAGAAATCAGTAACTCTTTTTCTAAAATAACCTCCACAAATTAGGAAGGCACACATCGGAACAGGAGGAGGCCATTCAGCCCCACAAGCCTCTTCCGCCTTTCAATTAGATCATGGCTGAACTCGATCTTAACTCCATCTACCCGCCTTGGCACCATATCCCTTGATTCCCTTACCCAACAAAAATCTATCAATCTCAGTTTTGACATTTTCAATTGACCCTCCGGCCTCAACAGCTGTTTGGGGGAGAGAGTTCCAGATTTTCACCACCCTTTGTGTGAAGAAGTGCTTCCTGACGTCACTCCTGAACGGCCTGGCTCTAATTTTAAGGTTATGCCCCCTTGTTCTAGATTCCCCCCAACCAGAGGAAATAGTTTCTCTCTCTCTACCCTATCAAATCCTTTAATCATCTTAAACACCTCAAGTAGATCACCTCTTAATCTTGATGCAATCATTTGCAAAAAATGCCTTCAGAAGTCTCCTAACAACCTCTTTCTTTGACTATGCCTTTGGTGGCTCTCCCCTTGTAAAAATCCTCTGATCTCTTTACATTAAGAACAGAGAAATGTTATTGTTGCAAAATTAAAACATATAATGGGGGGTGGTGGAGGTGAATTGTGTTCTCAATCACGGGGCAGATTAACGCCCACCAGCCGTGACTATCACTGAAAGCATTGAGAATTAGCTGAGGCATGAGATGTGTTGTCAAGTATTGAATACTATTCCCATTAGCAATTCCGCTGTTAAACCCTTAAGCCTAGAAAATACTGCTTTCAAAATTAATGGACCAACACCTTTGTATGACATTCCTCTGTTATTTGAACGGAGCTCTTAGCCCATTGATTTTACAGAGGTTAGTGTCTCAGAAATAGCTGACGCAGGATTGTCAGATGCCTAGAATGTAACTGGTGCATCTTCTGTGGCATTGAAGGTTCTCGATTGGAGAGAAATGGTCTGTCTTCTAAGCTGAGTTCCGTGCGTCCATGTCGCTGTTTCGTCCGTGCCTTTGGCCCCTGGAATTCCCTGCCGGCGGGAGATCAGGGAGTAACCTCCAGGGAAACGGTGTCCACGGCTATTTGTGCTATTACCCTGGGGGTGGGGGGAAGAGATCACGGTGGGGCGGGGGGAAATACAGTCTAATCGAGGGGGGTGTAGCGCGTGGTCGGGGGTGGGGGGGCAAGATGGTGGTCGGGAGCGAAATGGTGATCACAGGGGTGTAGAGCGTGGCCGAGGAGGTGCAAGATCGCGGGGAGGGGGGTCAGGGAGGAGATCAGGGAGTCAGAGATCATACTCTTCACTTGCCTGGATGAGTGCAGCTCCAACAACACTCAAGAAGCTCGACACCATCCAGGACAAAGCAGCCCGCTTGATCGGCACCCCATCCACCACCTTAAACATTCACTCCCTCCACCACCGACGCACCGTGGCTGCAGTGTGTACCATCTACAAGATGCACTGCAGCAACTCGCCAAGGCTTCTTCAGCAGCACCTCCCAAACCCGCAACCTCTACCACCTTGAAGAACAAGGGCAGCAGGCGCATGGGAACACCACCACCTCCAAGTTCTCCTCCAAGTCACACACCATCCTGACGTGGAAATATATCGCCGATCCTTCATCGTCGCTGGGTCAAAATCCTGGAACTTCCTCCCTAACAGCACTGTGGGAGCACCTTCACCACACAGACTGCAGCGGTTCAAGAAGGCAGCTCACCACCACCTTCTCCAGGGCAATGAGGGATGGGCAATAAATGCTGGCCTTGCCAGCGACGCCCAGATCCCATAAATGAATTTTAAAAAACGTTGGGGGGTCGGATAGATCGCGGGGGGGTGGGGGGTGGGGGGCGTTTACAGGGTTAGCTTGTTGGACTTGGAGGAAACATCCCTGCTCCTCCTGGCCCATGGGCAGTGCTGGAAAAGCACTTACCTCCTGGATCTGGGCCTCCAACCCTCCTTTTACCTGCCGGGTTTCCCGAGGCCCGGGAAACCCGGCCGACATTAGTTCAAAATAAAACGCTAGTTAAAGTGGAGGCATGCCACCTCCATAAAAGCTGTTACTGAGCAACCCGCCTCCTGAGAGCGGACTGGTCACCCATCCTGCCTCCATTAACACCGGAACTGGGCGTGTTCGAGACGGGTTGGGTTCGGGTTTGAAATTTTTAAAATGTTAACTTCCCACCCGACCCAAACCCACCTGTTTTTTGGGGGTTAAAATTTGGCCTTGTAAATCGTGTTTTTAGTTTAGCGGTTACACCGCCACCTCTGGAGTAAGTAAGAATTACATTTTACATCGAATGTACAGCATAGAAACAGGCCATTCAGCCCAACTGCTCCGTGCCGGTGTTTATGCTCCACACGAGCCTCCTCCCACCCCTACTTCATCAAACCTGATTAACATATCCTTCTATTCTTTTCTCCCGCATGTGCTTATCGAGCTTCCCCTTCAATGCATCTCTGCGCTGTTCGCCTCAACCACTCCCTGTGGTAGCGAGTTCCACATCTCACCACCCTCTGGGTAAAGAAGTTTCTCCTGAATTCCCTACTGGATTTATTGGTGAGAAGTTGCACAACACCAGGTTATAGTCCAACAGCTTTATTTGAAATCACAAGCTTTTGGAGCGCTGTACTAATTAGAGATAACATAATGGCAGTTAGAAAGATTAACTGTAGTCGTCTGGCATTGTTCTCTGACTATTTATGCTGTGCCCATATGTATTTCTTCACTTCACCTGACGAAGGAGCAGCGCTCCGAAAGCTCGTGATTTCAAATAAAGCTGTTGGACTATAACCTGGTGTTGTGCGACTTCTCACTTTTGTCCACCCCAGTCCAACACCGGCATCTCCGCATCAGGGATTTATTGGTGGCTGTCATATATTTGGCGACCCTAGTTTTGGTCTCCTCCGCAATGTTACCCATTACTTTCAATGTACTGGGAGTGTTACAGAGTTCCTACTTTACAACAGTGACTACACATCAAAAGTTGGCTGTAAAACGCACTGGGGCGTCCTGAGGTCATGAAAGGCGCTATAGAAATGTAAGACTTCCTTTTTTTTTATTGCCAACTCAAGCATTGTGGCGCATTATACATGGATATTGCAAAGAGCAATTTGTAGGGGTTACGAATGCTGCCAGCTCTCAAAAGTAGTCTTTGCTCTTGGGGAAGGTCCTGAAGAGGCAGCAGCTTAGAACATAAGAACATAAGACGTAGGAGCAGGAGTAGGTCATTTGCCCCCTCGAGCCTGCTCCGCCATTCAATAAGATCATGGCTTCACAATACTTACTGGACATAAGGAGGAGAGGGAAGAGGAGCAGCAACACCCGACCATCTCAACATCGACTTCAAGAATTTCAAACTACAACCTCGGCCCCTAGATTCTCTTTCTCCCTTATTTTCTCTCACGTGGCAGCTGTCGATGATTCTGTCATTGCCATTTACACTTCATCTAGAGTCATCTATTGTTTCTTAACTTGTCCCATTACCATCTCCTTTTGCCTCGCACCGTCATCCCTTTTGCCTTTTAATCTCTCCTGCCTTCCAGCCTATCAGCTGTTCTTTCCTCCCCTCCTCCCTTTCTCTGCGCTCCCCCCTCCCCCCACACTTGCTTAAAAATCTGTTACTTCTCCAGTTTTGACGAAGGGTCCTCGACCCGAAACGTTGACTCCGTTTCTCTCTCCTCGGTGCTGCCCGACCTGCTGAGTGTCTCCAGCATTTTCAGAAGTTATCTGCAATGTGAGGAAAGCGATATTTAGGTTCAGCGAACACATCTTGACTGTTACATGTCAGGAATTGCAAAAATAAGCTTGATACATTTGCCTGGGTTTTTATTTTACTAATTGCAGTTTGTGTAATGCAGAAGGGCGGCAATTCATTCTGAGCGAGTTAAAATAACACCCCCACCCCCCCTCGGAAAATCTAGACTACAGTCCGCAACTGTTGCTGATTTACCAGTAGCCCTGAAAACGGCAGAAGTGATTACGTTTTATGCTTCCAGCATCTCACAGGCATAAGAAATAGGAGCAGGAGTAGGCTGTATGGCCCCTCGAGCCTGCTCTGCCATTCAATAAGATCATGGCTGATCTTTTACCTCAACTCCACTTTCCCGCCCGATCTCCACATCCCTTGATTCCTCTAGAGTCCAAAAATCTATCTATCTCAGCCTTGAATATACTCAAAGACTCAGCATTCACAGCCCTCTGGGGTAGAGAATTCCAAAGACTCACAACCCCCTGAATAAAGAAATTCCTCCTCATCTCAGTCCTAAATGGCCGACCCCTTCTCCTGAGACTGTGACCCCTAGTTCTAGACTCTCCAGCCAGGGGAAACAACCTCTCAGCATCTACCCTGTCAATCCCCTTCAGAATCTTGTATGTTTCCTAGCTGATAAGGGAATTAAGGGTTATGGGGAGCGGGCAGGGAAGTGGACGTGAGCCTAGGTTCGGATCAGCCATGATCCTATTGAATGACGGAGCAGGCCCGAAGGGTCGTATGGCCTACTCCTGCTCCTACTTCTTATGTTCTTATGTTCTTATGTTTCAATGAGATCACCTCTCATTCTTCCAAACTCCAGAGAGCATAGGATCATTCTACTCAATCTGTCCTTATAGGACAACCATCTCATCCCAGGAATCAATCTAGTGAGCCTTCGTTGCACCGCCTCCAAGGCAAGTATATCCTTAGAAAAAAAGAAAGACTTGGATTTCTATAGCGCCTTTCATGATCTCAGGATGTCCCAAAGCGCTTTACAGCCAATGAAGTATGTTTTGAAGTGTAGTCACTGTTGTAATGTAGGAAACGCAGCAGCCAATTTGCGCACAGCAAGCTCCCACAAACAGCAATGTGATAATGACCAGATAATCTGTTTTTTGTAGTGATGTTGATTGAGGGATAAATATTGGCCAAGTCACCGGGGATAACTCCCCCTGCTTTTCTTCGAAATAGTGACATGGGATCTTTTACATCCACCTGAGAGAGCAGACAGGGTCTCGGTTTAACGTCTCATCCGAAAAATGAGTTAGTCCTGGGAAGGTTCAGCGTCTGGCCGTGTTGGGGTAACTCAGTGGATTCACTTCCATAAAGCAGAATGCTACTGACGCGAAATGCAGCAACAGTGGGTACCATCGCTGGATTAGTGCGACTGCCGGGTATTGTCCAGCCTCATATGTGTTGAGATGTTCCGAGCCACAAGTATACCCGAGTGATTTGCGATGCAGAAACTGCAATCAAGTTTGACCGAACATATTTGTGAGACAGTAAAAAGGAATGGAACATTTCCTGGTATTTTAAGCCTAAGTTAGCATTTTTAGATCAATTCTAGAAAGAAAGAAAGGAAGAAAGAAA
>JASTWF010002462.1:0-26177 GCA_030390025.1 Squalus acanthias | reverse complement strand
CACACACTGACACACACACTCTGACTGACACACACATTCTGAAACACACTCTTTACACACACACTCTGACACACACTAACTGACTCACACGCACTGAATCACACACACTGACTCACACACACTGACGCACACAAACTGACTCACACACACTGACACACACACACTAACTCACACACACTGACACACACACACTGACTTACACACACTGACTCACACACACTGACTCACACAGAAACTGACACGCACACTTTGACATACACACACTGACTCACACATACTGACTCACACAGACACTGACACTCACACAGACACTGACTCACACACTATGACACACACAGACTGACTCACACACACTGACACACACACACTGACACACACACTCTGACACACACAAACTAACATACAGAGTCTGACAGACACACACTGAGTCACACACACTGACACACACAAACTGACACACAAACTCCGACACACACACTCGGACACACACAGACTAACACACACACTCTGATTCACACACACTGACTGACACATTCTGACAGACATATACTGACATAGACACTCGGACTAACACACACTGACACACACATTCTGACACACACACACACTGACGTACACACTCTGACACACACTAAATGACAGACATTCTGACTCACACACACTGACGCACACACTCTAACACACACACACTGACACACACACTCTGACTCACACTCACTGACTGACACTCACTGACTCACACACTGACACACACACACTGACACACACACACTGACTCACACACACTGACTCACTCACACTGAATCACACTGAAACTGACTCACACACACTGACACACACACAGACTCACACACACTGACTCACAAACACTGACTCACACACCCTGACTCACACACAATGACACACAAGCTCTGACACACACGCACTGACTCACACACTCTGACACACACACTCTGAGACACACACTCTGACTCACACACACTGATTCACACACACTGAGACACACACTCCGACTCACACAAGACGGACTCACACACACTGACACTCACACACTGACACACACACTTTGACTCACGGAGACACTGACACACACTAACTGACTCACACGCACTGACTAACACACACTGACTCACATAGACACTGACTCACACAGACACTGACTCACACCCACTGACACACACACTGACGCACACAAACTGACTCACACACACTGACACACACACAATAAGTCACACACACTGACACACACACACTGACTTACACACACTGACTCACACACACTGACTCACACAGAAACTGACAAGCACACACTGACACACACACACTGACTCACACGTACTGACTCACACAGACACTGACACTCACACAGAAACTGACACACACTATGACACACACACACTGACACACACACTCTGACACACACACTAACATACACACTCTGACACACACACACTGACTCACAGACACTGACACACACACACTGACTCACACAGACACTGTCACACTCACACTTACACACACACACTGACTCATGGAGACACTGACTCACACACACTGACTCACACGCACTGACTCACACACACTGACTCATTCACACTGAATCACACAGAAACTGACACGCAGACACTGACACACACACACTGACTCACACATACTGACTCACACAGACACTGACACTCACACAGACACTGACTCACACACTATGACACACACACACTGACACACACACTCTGAAACACACACACTAACATACACACTCTGACACACACACACTGACTCACACACACTGACACACACAAACTGAAACACAAACTCTGACACACACACTCTGACACACACAGACTGACACACACACACTGACACACACACTGACTGACACATTCTAACAGACATATACTGACATACACACTCTGACTAACACACACTGACACACACATTCTGACACTCACACATACTGACACACACACTCTGACACACACTAACTGACACACATTCTGACTCACACACACTGACACACACACTCTGACACACACACACTGACACACAAACTCTGACTCACACTCACTGACTCACACACACTGACTCACACACTGACACACACACACTGACACACACACTGAATCACACTGAAACTGACTCACACACACTGACACACACACAGACTCACACACACTGACTCACAAACACTGACTCACACACCCTGACTCACACAGACACTGTCACACATACACTTACACACACACACTGACTCACGGAGACACTGACACACACACACTGACTCACACGCACTGACACACACTAACTGACTCACACGCACTGACTCACACATACTGACTCACATAGACACTGACTCACACAGACACTGACTCACAAACACTGACACACACTGATGCACACAAACTGACTCACACACACTGACACACACACAATAACTCACACACACTGACACACACACACTAACATACACACGCTGACACACACACACTGACTCACAGACACTGACACACACACACTGACTCACACAGACACTGTCACACACACACTTACACACACACACTGACTCATGGAGACACTGACACACACACACTGACTCACACGCACTGACTCACACACACTGACTCACTCACACTGAATCACACAGAAACTGACACGCAGACTCTGACACACACACACTGAATCACACACACTGACACACACACTGACACACACACACTGACACACACACTGAATCACACTGAAACTGACTCACACACACTGACACACACACAGACTCACACACACTGACTCACAAACACTGACTCACACACCCTGACTCACACAGACACTGTCACACATACACTTACACACACACACTGACTCACGGAGACACTGACACACACACACTGACTCACACGCACTGACACACACTAACTGACTCACACGCACTGACTCACACATACTGACTCACATAGACACTGACTCACACAGACACTGACTCACAAACACTGACACACACTGATGCACACAAACTGACTCACACACACTGACACACACACAATAACTCACACACACTGACACACACACACTAACATACACACGCTGACACACACACACTGACTCACAGACACTGACACACACACACTGACTCACACAGACACTGTCACACACACACTTACACACACACACTGACTCATGGAGACACTGACACACACACACTGACTCACACGCACTGACTCACACACACTGACTCACTCACACTGAATCACACAGAAACTGACACGCAGACTCTGACACACACACACTGAATCACACATACTGACGCACAGACACTGGCACTCAGACAGACACTGAGTCACACACTATGACACACACACACTGACACACACACTCTGACACACACACACTAACATACAGACTCTGACACACACACACTGACTCACACACACTGACACACACAAACTGACACACAAACTCTGACGCACACACTCTGACACACACAGACTGACACACACACACTGACACACACACTGACTGACACATTCTAACAGACATATACTGACATACACACTCTGACTAACACACACTGACACACACATTCTGACACACACACACACTGACACACACACTCTGACACACACACACTGACACACACTCTCTGACTCACACTCACTGACTCACACACACTGACTCACATACTGACACACACACACTGACACACACACACTGACACACACACACTGACTCACTCACACTGAATCACACTGAAACTGACTCACACACACTGACACACACACAGACTCACACACACTGACTCACAAACACTGACTCACACACCCTGACTCACACAGACACTGTCACACATACACTTACACACACACACTGACTCACGGAGACACTGACACACACACACTGACTCACACGCACTGACACACACTAACTGACTCACACGCACTGACTCACACATACTGACTCACATGGACACTGACTCACACAGACACTGACTCACACACACTGACACACACTGACGCACACAAACTGACTCACACACACTGACACACACACAATAACTCACACACACTGACACACACACACTGACTTACACACACTGACTCAAACACACTGACTCACACAGAAACTGACATGCACACACTGACACACACACACTGACTCACACATACTGACTCACACAGACACTGACACTCACACAGACACTGACTCACACACTATGACACACACACACTGACACACACACTCTGACACACACACACTAACATACACACTCTGACACACACACACTGACTCACAGACACTGACACACACACACTGACTCACACAGACACTGTCACACACACACTGACTCACACACACTGACACACACACACTGACTCACACAAACTGAATCACACACACTGACACACACATTCTGGCACTCACACACACTGACACACACACTCTGACACACACTAACTGACACACACACTCTGACTCACACACACTGACACACACACTCTGGCACATACACACACTGATACACACACTCTGACTCACACTCACTGAATCACACACACTGACTCACTCACACTGAATCACACTGAAATTGACTCACACACACTGACACACACACAGACTCACACACACTGACTCACACAAACTAACTCATACACACTGACTCAGACAGACACTGTCACACACGCACTTACACACCCACTGACTCACGGAGACACTGACACACACACACTGACTCACACGCACTGACTCACACACACTGACTCACATAGACACTGACTCACACAGACACTGACTCACACACACTGACACTCACTGACGCACACAAACTGACTCACACACACTGACACACACACTGACACACACACACTGACTTACACACACTGACTCACACACACTGACTCACACAGAAACTGACATGCACACACTCACACACACACACTGACTCACACATACTGACTCACACAGACACTGACACTCACACAGACACTGACTCACACACACTATGACTCACACACACTGACACACACACACTGACACACAAACTCTGACACACACACTCTGACACACACACACTGACTCACACACACTGACACACACACACTGACACACAAACTCTAACACACACACTCTGACACACAGACTGACACACACACTCTGATTCACACACACTGACTGACACATTCTGACAGACATATACTGACATACACAATCTGACTAACACACACTGACACACACATTCTGACACACACACACACTGACGCACACACTCTGACACACACTAACTGACACACATTCTGACTCACACACACTGACACACACACACTGACTCACACTCACTGACTGACACTCACTGACTCACACACTGACACACACACTGACACACACACACACTGACTCACACACACTGACTCACTCACACTGAATCACACTGAAACTGACTCACACACTGACACACGCACACTGACACACACACACTGACACATACACTGACACCCCCACACTCAGTCACACGCACTGACTCACACACACTGACTCACACACTCTGACACACACACTGACACAAACACTCTGACTCACACACACTGACACACACTCTCTGAAACTCACTCTCTGACAAACACTCTGACTCAGACACACTGACACACACACTCTGACACATACACACTGACACAGAAAGTCTGACACACACGCTCTGAATCACACACACTGACTCACACATTCTGACACACACACACTGACACACACACTCTGACTCACACACACTGACTCACACAACCTGACACACATATACTGACCTACACATTGTGACTCACACACACTGACACACACATTCTGACAGACACACACACTTACACACACTAACTGACACACACACTCTGACTCACACACTGATAACCACACTCTGACTCACACTCACTGACTGACACACACTGACTCACACACTGACACACACACATTGACACACACACTGATACACCCACACTGACTCACACGCACTGACTCACACACACTGACTCACATAGACACTGACTCACACAGAAACTGACTCACACACACTGACACACACTGACGCACACAAACTGACTCACACACACTGACACACACACAATAACTCACACACACTGACACACACACACTAACATACACACTCTGACACACACACACTGACTCACAGACACTGACACACACACACTGACTCACACAGACACTGTCACACACACACTTACACACACACACTGACTCATGGAGACACTGACACACACACACTGACTCACAAGCACTGACTCACACACACTGACTCACTCACACTGAATCACACAGAAACTGACACGCAGACACTGACACACACACACTGACTCACACATACTGACTCACAGACACTGACACTCAGACAGACACTGACTCACACACTATGACACACACACACTGACACACACACTCTGACACACACACACTAACATACAGACTCTGACACACACACACTGACTCACACACACTGACACACACAAACTGACACACAAACTCTGACACACACACTCTGACACACACAGACTGACACACACACACTGACACACACACTGACTGAAACATTCTAACAGACATATACTGACATACACACTCTGACTAACACACACTGACACACACATTCTGACACACACACACACTGACACACACACTCTGACACACACTAACTGACACACATTCTGACTCACACACACTGACACACACACTCTGACACACACACACTGACACACACACTCTGACTCACACTCACTGACTCACACACACTGACTCACATACTGACACACACACACTGACACACACACACTGACACACACACACTGACTCACACTGAAACTGACTCACACACACTGACACACACACAGACTCACACACACTGACTCACAAACACTGACTCACACACCCTGACTCACACAGACACTGTCACACATACACTGACACACACACACTGACTCACACGCACTGACACACACTAACTGACTCACACGCACTGACTCACACATACTGACTCACATAGACACTGACTCACACAGACACTGACTCACACACACTGACACACACTGACGCACACAAACTGACTCACACACACTGACACACACACAATAACTCACACACACTGACACACACACACTGACTTACACACACTGACTCAAACACACTGACTCACACAGAAACTGACATGCACACACTGACACACACACACTGACTCACACATACTGACTCACACAGACACTGACACTCACACAGACACTGACTCACACACTATGACACACACACACTAACATACACACTCTGACACACACACACTGACTCACAGACACTGACACACACACACTGACTCACACAGACACTGTCACACACACACTTACACACACACACTGACTCATGGAGACACTGACATACACACACTGACTCACATGCACTGACTCACACACACTGACTCACACACACTGACACACACACACTGACTCACACAAACTGAATCACACACACTGACACACACATTCTGGCACTCACACACACTGACACCCACACTCTGACACACACTAACTGACACACACACTCTGACTCACACACACTGAAACACACACTCTGGCACATACACACACTGATACACACACTCTGACTCACACTCACTGAATCACACACACTGACTCACTCACACTGAATCACACTGAAATTGACTCACACACACTGACGCACACACAGACTCACACACACTGACTCACACAAACTAACTCACACACACTGACTCACACAGACACTGTCACACACGCACTTACACACCCACTGACTCACGGAGACACTGACACACACACACTAACTCACACGCACTGACTCACACACACTGACTCACATAGACACTGACTCACACAGACACTGACTCACACACACTGACACTCACTGACGCACACAAACTGACTCACACACACTGACACACACACTGACACACACACACTGACTTACACACACTGACTCACACACACTGACTCACACAGAAACTGACACGCACACTCTGACACACACACACTGACTCACACATACTGACTCACACAGACACTGACACTCACACAGACACTGACTCACACACTATGACACACACACACTGACACACACACTCTGACACACACACACTAACATACACACTCTGACACACACAGACTGACTCACACACACTGACACACACACACTGACACACACACTCTGACACACACACACTGACTCACAGACACTGACACACACACACTGACTCACACAGACACTGTCACACACACACTTACACACACACACTGACTCATGGAGACACTGACACACACACACTGACTCACAAGCACTGACTCACACACACTGACTCACTCACACTGAATCACACAGAAACTGACACGCAGACACTGACACACACACACTGACTCACACATACTGACTCACAGACACTGACACTCAGACAGACACTGACTCACACACTATGACACACACACACTGACACACACACTCTGACACACACACACTAACATACAGACTCTGACACACACACACTGACTCACACGCACTGACACACACAAACTGACACACAAACTCTGACACACACACTCTGACACACACAGACTGACACACACACACTGACACACACACTGACTGACACATTCTAACAGACATATACTGACATACACACTCTGACTAACACACACTGACACACACATTCTGACACACACACACACTGACACACACACTCTGACACACACTAACTGACACACATTCTGACTCACACACACTGACACACACACTCTGACACACACACACTGACACACACACTCTGACTCACACTCACTGACTCACACACACTGACTCACATACTGACACACACACACTGACACACACACACTGACACACACACACTGACTCACACTGAAACTGACTCACACACACTGACACACACACAGACTCACACACACTGACTCACAAACACTGACTCACACACCCTGACTCACACAGACACTGTCACACATACACTTACACACACACACTGACTCACGGAGACACTGACACACACACACTGACTCACACGCACTGACACACACTAACTGACTCACACGCACTGACTCACACATACTGACTCACATAGACACTGACTCACACAGACACTGACTCACACACACTGACACACACTGACGCACACAAACTGACTCACACACACTGACACACACACAATAACTCACACACACTGACACACACACACTGACTTACACACACTGACTCAAACACACTGACTCACACAGAAACTGACATGCACACACTGACACACACACACTGACTCACACATACTGACTCACACAGACACTGACACTCACACAGACACTGACTCACACACTATGACACACACACACTAACATACACACTCTGACACACACACACTGACTCACAGACACTGACACACGCACACTGACACACACACACTGACACATACACTGACACCCCCACACTCAGTCACACGCACTGACTCACACACACTGACTCACACACTCTGACACACACACTGACACAAACACTCTGACTCACACACACTGACACACACTCTCTGAAACTCACTCTCTGACAAACACTCTGACTCAGACACACTGACACACACACTCTGACACATACACACTGACACAGAAAGTCTGACACACACGCTCTGAATCACACACACTGACTCACACATTCTGACACACACACACTGACACACACACTCTGACTCACACACACTGACTCACACAACCTGACACACATATACTGACCTACACATTGTGACTCACACACACTGACACACACATTCTGACAGACACACACACTTACACACACTAACTGACACACACACTCTGACTCACACACTGATAACCACACTCTGACTCACACTCACTGACTGACACACACTGACTCACACACTGACACACACACATTGACACACACACTGATACACCCACACTGACTCACACGCACTGACTCACACACACTGACTCACATAGACACTGACTCACACAGAAACTGACTCACACACACTGACACACACTGACGCACACAAACTGACTCACACACACTGACACACACACAATAACTCACACACACTGACACACACACACTAACATACACACTCTGACACACACACACTGACTCACAGACACTGACACACACACACTGACTCACACAGACACTGTCACACACACACTTACACACACACACTGACTCATGGAGACACTGACACACACACACTGACTCACAAGCACTGACTCACACACACTGACTCACTCACACTGAATCACACAGAAACTGACACGCAGACACTGACACACACACACTGACTCACACATACTGACTCACAGACACTGACACTCAGACAGACACTGACTCACACACTATGACACACACACACTGACACACACACTCTGACACACACACACTAACATACAGACTCTGACACACACACACTGACTCACACACACTGACACACACAAACTGACACACAAACTCTGACACACACACTCTGACACACACAGACTGACACACACACACTGACACACACACTGACTGAAACATTCTAACAGACATATACTGACATACACACTCTGACTAACACACACTGACACACACATTCTGACACACACACACACTGACACACACACTCTGACACACACTAACTGACACACATTCTGACTCACACACACTGACACACACACTCTGACACACACACACTGACACACACACTCTGACTCACACTCACTGACTCACACACACTGACTCACATACTGACACACACACACTGACACACACACACTGACACACACACACTGACTCACACTGAAACTGACTCACACACACTGACACACACACAGACTCACACACACTGACTCACAAACACTGACTCACACACCCTGACTCACACAGACACTGTCACACATACACTGACACACACACACTGACTCACACGCACTGACACACACTAACTGACTCACACGCACTGACTCACACATACTGACTCACATAGACACTGACTCACACAGACACTGACTCACACACACTGACACACACTGACGCACACAAACTGACTCACACACACTGACACACACACAATAACTCACACACACTGACACACACACACTGACTTACACACACTGACTCAAACACACTGACTCACACAGAAACTGACATGCACACACTGACACACACACACTGACTCACACATACTGACTCACACAGACACTGACACTCACACAGACACTGACTCACACACTATGACACACACACACTAACATACACACTCTGACACACACACACTGACTCACAGACACTGACACACACACACTGACTCACACAGACACTGTCACACACACACTTACACACACACACTGACTCATGGAGACACTGACATACACACACTGACTCACATGCACTGACTCACACACACTGACTCACACACACTGACACACACACACTGACTCACACAAACTGAATCACACACACTGACACACACATTCTGGCACTCACACACACTGACACCCACACTCTGACACACACTAACTGACACACACACTCTGACTCACACACACTGAAACACACACTCTGGCACATACACACACTGATACACACACTCTGACTCACACTCACTGAATCACACACACTGACTCACTCACACTGAATCACACTGAAATTGACTCACACACACTGACGCACACACAGACTCACACACACTGACTCACACAAACTAACTCACACACACTGACTCACACAGACACTGTCACACACGCACTTACACACCCACTGACTCACGGAGACACTGACACACACACACTGACTCACACGCACTGACTCACACACACTGACTCACATAGACACTGACTCACACAGACACTGACTCACACACACTGACACTCACTGACGCACACAAACTGACTCACACACACTGACACACACACTGACACACACACACTGACTTACACACACTGACTCACACACACTGACTCACACAGAAACTGACACGCACACTCTGACACACACACACTGACTCACACATACTGACTCACACAGACACTGACACTCACACAGACACTGACTCACACACTATGACACACACACACTGACACACACACTCTGACACACACACACACTAACATACACACTCTGACACACACAGACTGACTCACACACACTGACACACACACACTGACACACACACTCTGACACACACACACTGACTCACAGACACTGACACACACACACTGACTCACACAGACACTGTCACACACACACTTACACACACACACTGACTCATGGAGACACTGACACACACACACTGACTCACAAGCACTGACTCACACACACTGACTCACTCACACTGAATCACACAGAAACTGACACGCAGACACTGACACACACACACTGACTCACACATACTGACTCACAGACACTGACACTCAGACAGACACTGACTCACACACTATGACACACACACACTGACACACACACTCTGACACACACACACTAACATACAGACTCTGACACACACACACTGACTCACACGCACTGACACACACAAACTGACACACAAACTCTGACACACACACTCTGACACACACAGACTGACACACACACACTGACACACACACTGACTGAAACATTCTAACAGACATATACTGACATACACACTCTGACTAACACACACTGACACACACATTCTGACACACACACACACTGACACACACACTCTGACACACACTAACTGACACACATTCTGACTCACACACACTGACACACACACTCTGACACACACACACTGACACACACACTCTGACTCACACTCACTGACTCACACACACTGACTCACATACTGACACACACACACTGACACACACACACTGACACACACACACTGACTCACACTGAAACTGACTCACACACACTGACACACACACAGACTCACACACACTGACTCACAAACACTGACTCACACACCCTGACTCACACAGACACTGTCACACATACACTTACACACACACACTGACTCACGGAGACACTGACACACACACTGACTCACACGCACTGACACACACTAACTGACTCACACGCACTGACTCACACATACTGACTCACATAGACACTGACTCACACAGACACTGACTCACACACACTGACACACACTGACGCACACAAACTGACTCACACACACTGACACACACACAATAACTCACACACACTGACACACACACACTGACTTACACACACTGACTCAAACACACTGACTCACACAGAAACTGACACGCACACACTGACACACACACACTGACTCACACATACTGACTCACACAGACACTGACACTCACACAGACACTGACTCACACACTATGACACACACACACTAACATACACACTCTGACACACACACACTGACTCACAGACACTGACACACACACACTGACTCACACAGACACTGTCACACACACACTTACAGACACACACTGACTCATGGAGACACTGACATACACACACTGACTCACATGCACTGACTCACACACACTGACTCACACACACTGACACACACACACTGACTCACACAAACTGAATCACACACACTGACACACACATTCTGGCACTCACACACACTGACACACACACTCTGACACACACTAACTGACACACACACTCTGACTCACACACACTGAAACACACACTCTGGCACATACACACACTGATACACACACTCTGACTCACACTCACTGAATCACACACACTGACTCACTCACACTGAATCACACTGAAATTGACTCACACACACTGACGCACACACAGACTCACACACACTGACTCACACAAACTAACTCACACACACTGACTCACACAGACACTGTCACACACGCACTTACACACCCACTGACTCACGGAGACACTGACACACACACACTGACTCACACGCACTGACTCACACACACTGACTCACATAGACACTGACTCACACAGACACTGACTCACACACACTGACACTCACTGACGCACACAAACTGACTCACACACACTGACACACACACTGACACACACACACTGACTTACACACACTGACTCACACACACTGACTCACACAGAAACTGACACGCACACTCTGACACACACACACTGACTCACACATACTGACTCACACAGACACTGACACTCACACAGACACTGACTCACACACTATGACACACACACACTGACACACACACTCTGACACACACACTAACATACACATTCTGACACACACACACTGACACACACACACTGACACATACACTGACACCCCCACACTCAGTCACACGCACTGACTCACACACACTGACTCACACACTCTGACACACACACTGACACAAACACTCTGACTCACACACACTGACACACACTCTCTGAAACTCACTCTCTGACAAACACTCTGACTCAGACACACTGACACACACACTCTGACACATACACACTGACACAGAAAGTCTGACACACACGCTCTGAATCACACACACTGACTCACACATTCTGACACACACACACTGACACACACACTCTGACTCACACACACTGACTCACACAACCTGACACACATATACTGACCTACACATTGTGACTCACACACACTGACACACACATTCTGACAGACACACACACTTACACACACTAACTGACACACACACTCTGACTCACACACTGATAACCACACTCTGACTCACACTCACTGACTCACACACACTGACTCACATTCTGACACACACACACTGACACACACACTCTGACTCACACACACTGACTCACACAACCTGACACACATATACTGACCTACACATTGTGACTCACACACACTGACACACACATTCTGACAGACACACACACTTACACACACTAACTGACACACACACTCTGACTCACACACTGATAACCACACTCTGACTCACACTCACTGACTCACACACACTGACTCACACACTGACTCACACACACTGACTCACATAGACACTGACTCACACAGAAACTGATTCACACACACTGACACACACTGACGCACACAAACTGACTCACACACACTGACACACACACAATAACTCACACAAACTGACACACACACACTAACATACACACTCTGACACACACACACTGACTCACAGACACTGACACACACACACTGACTCACACAGACACTGTCACACACACACTTACACACACACACTGACTCATGGAGACACTGACACACACACACTGACTCACAAGCACTGACTCACACACACTGACTCACTCACACTGAATCACACAGAAACTGACACGCAGACACTGACACACACACACTGACTCACACATACTGACTCACAGACACTGACACTCACACAGACACTGACTCACACACTATGACACACACACACTGACACACACACTCTGACACACACACACTAACATACAGACACTGACACACACACACTGACTCACACACACTGAAACACACAAACTGACACACAAACTCTGACACACACACTCTGACACACACAGACTGACACACACACACTGACACACACACTGACTGACACATTCTAACAGACATATACTGACATACACACTCTGACTAACACACACTGACACACACATTCTGACACACACACAAACTGACACACACACTCTGACACACACTAACTGACACACATTCTGACTCACACACACTGACACACACACTCTGACACACACACACTGACACACACACTCTGACTCACACTCACTGACTCACACACACTGACTCACATACTGACACACACACACTGACACACACACACTGACACACACACACTGACTCACACTGAAACTGACTCACACACACTGACACACACACAATAACTCACACACACTGACACACACACACTGACTTACACACACTGACTCAAACACACTGACTCACACAGAAACTGACACGCACACACTGACACACACACACTGACTCACACATACTGACTCACACAGACACTGACACTCACACAGACACTGACTCACACACTATGACACACACACACTAACATACACACTCTGACACACACACACTGACTCACAGACACTGACACACACACACTGACTCACACAGACACTGTCACACACACACTTACACACACACACTGACTCATGGAGACACTGACATACACACACTGACTCACATGCACTGACTCACACACACTGACTCACACACACTGACACACACACACTGACTCACACAAACTGAATCACACACACTGACACACACATTCTGGCACTCACACACACTGACACACACACTCTGACACACACTAACTGACACACACACTCTGACTCACACACACTGAAACACACACTCTGGCACATACACACACTGATACACACACTCTGACTCACACTCACTGAATCACACACACTGACTCACTCACACTGAATCACACTGAAATTGACTCACATACACTGACGCACACACAGACTCACACACACTGACTCACACAAACTAACTCACACACACTGACTCACACAGACACTGTCACACACGCACTTACACACCCACTGACTCACGGAGACACTGACACACACACACTGACTCACACGCACTGACTCACACACACTGACTCACATAGACACTGACTCACACAGACACTGACTCACACACACTGACACTCACTGACGCACACAAACTGACTCACACACACTGACACACACACTGACACACACACACTGACTTACACACACTGACTCACACACACTGACTCACACAGAAACTGACACGCACACTCTGACACACACACACTGACTCACACATACTGACTCACACAGACACTGACACTCACACAGACACTGACTCACACACTATGACACACACACACTGACACACACACTCTGACACACACACACTAACATACACATTCTGACACACACACACTGACACACACACACTGACACATACACTGACACCCCCACACTCAGTCACACGCACTGACTCACACACACTGACTCACACACTCTGACACACACACTGACACAAACACTCTGACTCACACACACTGACACACACTCTCTGAAACTCACTCTCTGACAAACACTCTGACTCAGACACACTGACACACACACTCTGACACATACACACTGACACAGAAAGTCTGACACACACGCTCTGAATCACACACACTGACTCACACATTCTGACACACACACACTGACACACACACTCTGACTCACACACACTGACTCACACAACCTGACACACATATACTGACCTACACATTGTGACTCACACACACTGACACACACATTCTGACAGACACACACACTTACACACACTAACTGACACACACACTCTGACTCACACACTGATAACCACACTCTGACTCACACTCACTGACTCACACACACTGACTCACATTCTGACACACACACACTGACACACACACTCTGACTCACACACACTGACTCACACA
This sequence comes from Squalus acanthias, assembly GCA_030390025.1. Lineage (NCBI taxonomy): Eukaryota > Metazoa > Chordata > Chondrichthyes > Squaliformes > Squalidae > Squalus > Squalus acanthias. The sequence goes on along the minus strand of JASTWF010002462.1, from coordinate 8,709 downwards.
ACCTGACACACATATACTGACCTACACATTGTGACTCACACACACTGACACACACATTCTGACAGACACACACACTTACACACACTAACTGACACACACACTCTGACTCACACACTGATAACCACACTCTGACTCACACTCACTGACTCACACACACTGACTCACACACTGACTCACACACACTGACTCACATAGACACTGACTCACACAGAAACTGATTCACACACACTGACACACACTGACGCACACAAACTGACTCACACACACTGACACACACACAATAACTCACACAAACTGACACACACACACTAACATACACACTCTGACACACACACACTGACTCACAGACACTGACACACACACACTGACTCACACAGACACTGTCACACACACACTTACACACACACACTGACTCATGGAGACACTGACACACACACACTGACTCACAAGCACTGACTCACACACACTGACTCACTCACACTGAATCACACAGAAACTGACACGCAGACACTGACACACACACACTGACTCACACATACTGACTCACAGACACTGACACTCACACAGACACTGACTCACACACTATGACACACACACACTGACACACACACTCTGACACACACACACTAACATACAGACACTGACACACACACACTGACTCACACACACTGAAACACACAAACTGACACACAAACTCTGACACACACACTCTGACACACACAGACTGACACACACACACTGACACACACACTGACTGACACATTCTAACAGACATATACTGACATACACACTCTGACTAACACACACTGACACACACATTCTGACACACACACAAACTGACACACACACTCTGACACACACTAACTGACACACATTCTGACTCACACACACTGACACACACACTCTGACACACACACACTGACACACACACTCTGACTCACACTCACTGACTCACACACACTGACTCACATACTGACACACACACACTGACACACACACACTGACACACACACACTGACTCACACTGAAACTGACTCACACACACTGACACACACACAGACTCACACACACTGACTCACAAACACTGACTCACACACCCTGACTCACACAGACACTGTCACACATACACTTACACACACACACTGACTCACGGAGACACTGACACACACACACTGACTCACACGCACTGACACACACTAACTGACTCACACGCACTGACTCACACATACTGACTCACATAGACACTGACTCACACAGACACTGACTCACACACACTGACACACACTGACGCACACAAACTGACTCACACACACTGACACACACACAATAACTCACACACACTGACACACACACACTGACTTACACACACTGACTCAAACACACTGACTCACACAGAAACTGACACGCACACACTGACACACACACAGTGACTCACACATACTGACTCACACAGACACTGACACTCACACAGACACTGACTCACACACTATGACACACACACACTGACACACACACTCTGACACACACACACTAACATACACACTCTGACACAGACACACTGACTCACAGACACTGACACACACACACTGACTCACACAGACACTGTCACACACACACTTACACACACACACTGACTCATGGAGACACTGACATACACACACTGACTCACATGCACTGACTCACACACACTGACTCACACACACTGACACACACACACTGAATCACACAAACTGAATCACACACACTGACACACCCATTCTGGCACTCACACACACTGACACACACACTCTGACACACACTAACTGACACACACACACTGACTCACACAAACTAACTCACACACACTGACTCACACAGACACTGTCACACACGCACTTACACACCCACTGACTCACGGAGACACTGACACACACACACTGACTCACACGCACTGACTCACACACACTGACTCACATAGACACTGACTCACACAGACACTGACTCACACACACTGACACTCACTGATGCACACAAACTGACTCACACACACTGACACACACACTGACACACACACACTGACTTACACACACTGACTCACACACACTGACTCACACAGAAACTGACACGCACACTCTGACACACACACACTGACTCACACATACTGACTCACACAGACACTGACACTCACACAGACACTGACTCACACACTATGACACACACACACTGACACACACACTCTGACACACACACACTAACATACACACTCTGACACACACACACACTGACTCACACACACTGACACACACACACTGACACACAAACTCTGACACACACACTCTGACACACACAGACTGACACACACACTCTGATTCACACACTGACTGACACATTCTGACAGACATATACTGACATACACACACTGACTCACACACACTGAATCACACACACTGACACACACATTCTGACACACACACACACTGACACACACACTCTGACACACACTAACTGACACACACACTCTGACTCACACACACTGACACACACACTCTGGCACTCACACACACTGATACACACACTCTGACTGACACTCACTGACTCACACACACTGACTTACACACTGACACACACACACTGACACACACACTGACACACCCACACTGACTCACACGCAGTGACTCTCACACACTGACTCACATAGACACTGACTCACACAGACAGTGACTCACACACACTGACACACACACTCTGACACAGACTCATTGACACACACACTCTGAAACACACACACTGACTCACACACACTGACTCACACAGAAACTGACACGCACACACTGACACAAACACACTGACTCACACACACTGACACACAAACTCTAACACAAACACTCTGACACACAGACTGACACAAACACTCTGATTCACACACACTGACTGACACATTCTGACAGACATATACTGACATGCATACTCTGACTAACACATACTGACACACACATTCTGACACACACACACTCTGAAACACACAGTCTGACACACACTAGCTGACTGACACACACTGACTCACACACTGACACATACACACTGACACACACACACTGACACACACACTGACACACCCACACTGACTCACACACAGTGACTCTCACACACTGACTCACATAGACACTGACTCACACAGACAGTGACTCACACACACTGACACACACACTCTGACACAGACACATTGACACACACACTCTGAAACACACACACTGACACACACACACTGATTCACACACACTGACTCACTCACACTGAATCGCACTGAAACTGACTCACACACACTGACACACACACACAGACTCACACACACTGACTCACACACACTGACTCACACACACTGTCTCACAGAGACACTGACACATACACACTGACTCACACACACTGACACACACATTCTGACACACACACACTGACACACACACTCTGACACACACTAACTGACACACACACTCTGACTCACACACACTGACACACACACTCTGACTCACACACACTTACACACACACTCTGAAACACACTCTCTGACACACACTCTCTGACACACACAGACTGACACACACTCTCTGACAAACACACACTGACACTCACAATCTGACACACACACAAACTGACACACACACTCTGACACACACTAACTGACACACACACTCTGACTCACACACACTGACACACACACACTCTGACTCACACACACTGACACACACATTCTGACACACACACAAACTGACACACACACTCTGACACACACTAACTGACACACACACTCTGACTCACACACACTGACACACACATTCTGACTCACACACACTGACACACACACTCTGGCACACACACACACTGATACACACACTCTGACTCACACTCACTTACTCACACACACTGACTCACACACTGACACACACAATCTGACACACACACTGACACACCCACACTGACTCACACGCACTGACTCACACACACTGACTCACATAGACACTGACTCACACAGACACTGACTCACACACTCTGACACACACACACTGACACACACACTCTGACACACACACACTGACACACACACTCTGACTCACACACACTGACTCACACAATCTGACACACATATACTGACCTAAACACTCTGACACACACACACACTGACTCACACGCACTGACTCACACACACTGACTCACACAGAAACTGAGACGCACACACTGACACACACACACTGACTCACACATACTGACTCACACAGACACTGACACTCACACCGACACTGACTCACACACACTGACTCACACACACTGACACACACACACTGACACACAAACTCTGACACACACACTCTGACACACACACACTGACTCACACACACTGACACACACACACTGACACACAAACTCTAACACACACACTCTGACACACAGACTGACACACACACTCTGATTCACACACACTGACTGACACATTCTGACAGACATATACTGACATACACACTCTGACTAACACACACTGACACACACATTCTGACACACACAAACACTGATGCACACACTCTGACACACACTAACTGACACACATTCTGACTCACACACACTGACGCACACACTCTAACACACAAACACTGACACACACACTCTGACTCACACTAACTGACTGACACTCACTGACTCACACACTGACACACACACACTGACACACACACACTGACACACACACTGACACACACACACACTGACTCACACACACTGACTCACTCACACTGAATCACACTGAAACTGACTCACACACTGACACACGCACACTGACACACACACACTGACACACAAACTCTGACACACACACTCTGACACACACAAACTGACACACACACTCTGATTCACACACTGACTGACACATTCTGACAGACATATACTGACATACACACACTGACTCACACACACTGAATCACACACACTGACACACACATTCTGACACACACACACACTGACACACACACTCTGACACACACTAACTGACACACACACTCTGACTCACACACACTGACACACACACTCTGGCACTCACACACACTGATACACACACTCTGACTGACACTCACTGACTCACACACACTGACTTACACACTGACACACACACACTGACACACACACTGACACACCCACACTGACTCACACGCAGTGACTCTCACACACTGACTCACATAGACACTGACTCACACAGACAGTGACTCACACACACTGACACACACACTCTGACACAGACTCATTGACACACACACTCTGAAACACACACACTGACTCACACACACTGACTCACACAGAAACTGACACGCACACACTGACACAAACACACTGACTCACACACACTGACACACAAACTCTAACACAAACACTCTGACACACAGACTGACACGAACACTCTGATTCACACACACTGACTGACACATTCTGACAGACATATACTGACATGCATACTCTGACTAACACATACTGACACACACATTCTGACACACACACACTCTGAAACACACAGTCTGACACACACTAGCTGACTGACACACACTGACTCACACACTGACACATACACACTGACACACGCACACTGACACACACACTGACACACCCACACTGACTCACACGCAGTGACTCTCACACACTGACTCACATAGACACTGACTCACACAGACAGTGACTCACACACACTGACACACACACTCTGACACAGACACATTGACACACACACTCTGAAACACACACACTGACACACACACACTGATTCACACACACTGACTCACTCACACTGAATCGCACTGAAACTGACTCACACACACTGACACACACACACAGACTCACACACACTGACTCACACACACTGACTCACACGCACTGTCTCACAGAGACACTGACACATACACACTGACTCACACACACTGACACACACATTCTGACACACACACACTGACACACACACTCTGACACACACTAACTGACACACACACTCTGACTCACACACACTGACACACACACTCTGACTCACACACACTTACACACACACTCTGAAACACACTCTCTGACACACACTCTCTGACACACACAGACTGACACACACTCTCTGACAAACACACACTGACACTCACAATCTGACACACACACAAACTGACACACACACTCTGACACACACTAACTGACACACACACTCTGACTCACACACACTGACACACACACACTCTGACTCACACACACTGACACACAAACTCTGACACACACACTCTGACACACACACACTGACTCACACACACTGACACACACACACTGACACACAAACTCTAACACACACACTCTGACACACAGACTGACACACACACTCTGATTCACACACACTGACTGACACATTCTGACAGACATATACTGACATACACACTCTGACTAACACACACTGACACACACATTCTGACACACACAAACACTGATGCACACACTCTGACACACACTAACTGACACACATTCTGACTCACACACACTGACGCACACACTCTAACACACAAACACTGACACACACACTCTGACTCACACTAACTGACTGACACTCACTGACTCACACACTGACACACACACACTGACACACACACACTGACACACACACTGACACACACACACACTGACTCACACACACTGACTCACTCACACTGAATCACACTGAAACTGACTCACACACTGACACACGCACACTGACACACACACACTGACACACAAACTCTGACACACACACTCTGACACACACAGACTGACACACACACTCTGATTCACACACTGACTGACACATTCTGACAGACATATACTGACATACACACACTGACTCACACACACTGAATCACACACACTGACACACACATTCTGACACACACACACACTGACACACACACTCTGACACACACTAACTGACACACACACTCTGACTCACACACACTGACACACACACTCTGGCACTCACACACACTGATACACACACTCTGACTGACACTCACTGACTCACACACACTGACTTACACACTGACACACACACACTGACACACACACTGACACACCCACACTGACTCACACGCAGTGACTCTCACACACTGACTCACATAGACACTGACTCACACAGACAGTGACTCACACACACTGACACACACACTCTGACACAGACTCATTGACACACACACTCTGAAACACACACACTGACTCACACACACTGACTCACACAGAAACTGACACGCACACACTGACACAAACACACTGACTCACACACACTGACACACAAACTCTAACACAAACACTCTGACACACAGACTGACACGAACACTCTGATTCACACACACTGACTGACACATTCTGACAGACATATACTGACATGCATACTCTGACTAACACATACTGACACACACATTCTGACACACACACACTCTGAAACACACAGTCTGACACACACTAGCTGACTGACACACACTGACTCACACACTGACACATACACACTGACACACGCACACTGACACACACACTGACACACCCACACTGACTCACACACAGTGACTCTCACACACTGACTCACATAGACACTGACTCACACAGACAGTGACTCACACACACTGACACACACACTCTGACACAGACACATTGACACACACACTCTGAAACACACACACTGACACACACACACTGATTCACACACACTGACTCACTCACACTGAATCGCACTGAAACTGACTCACACACACTGACACACACACACAGACTCACACACACTGACTCACACACACTGACTCACACGCACTGTCTCACAGAGACACTGACACATACACACTGACTCACACACACTGACACACACATTCTGACACACACACACTGACACACACACTCTGACACACACTAACTGACACACACACTCTGACTCACACACACTGACACACACACTCTGACTCACACACACTTACACACACACTCTGAAACACACTCTCTGACACACACTCTCTGACACACACAGACTGACACACACTCTCTGACAAACACACACTGACACTCACAATCTGACACACACACAAACTGACACACACACTCTGACACACACTAACTGACACACACACTCTGACTCACACACACTGACACACACACACTCTGACTCACACACACTGACACACACATTCTGACACACACACAAACTGACACACACACTCTGACACACACTAACTGACACACACACTCTGACTCACACACACTGACACACACATTCTGACTCACACACACTGACACACACACTCTGGCACACACACACACTGATACACACACTCTGACTCACACTCACTTACTCACACACACTGACTCACACACTGACACACACAATCTGACACACACACTGACACACCCACACTGACTCACACGCACTGACTCACACACACTGACTCACATAGACACTGACTCACACAGACACTGACTCACACACTCTGACACACACACACTGACACACACACTCTGACACACACACACTGACACACACACTCTGACTCACACACACTGACTCACACAATCTGACACACATATACTGACCTAAACACTCTGACACACACACACACTGACTCACACGCACTGACTCACACACACTGACTCACACAGAAACTGAGACGCACACACTGACACACACACACTGACTCACACATACTGACTCACACAGAC
>JASTWF010002461.1:0-26219 GCA_030390025.1 Squalus acanthias | reverse complement strand
GATGATGTGGGTGATGATGTGGGATGATGATGTGGGTGATGATGTGGATGATGATGTGGATGATGATGTGGATGATGATGTGGGTGATGTGGGGTGATGATGTGGGTGATGATGTGGATGATGATGTGGATGATGATGTGGTGATGTGGATGATGATGTGGATGATGATGTGGGTGATGATGTGGTGATGATGTGGGTGATGATGTGGATGATGATGTGGGTGATGATGTGGATGATGATGTGGAGATGATGTGGGATGATGATGTGGGTGATGATGTGGGTGATGATGTGGATGATGATGTGGGTGATGATGTGGGTGATGATGTGGATGATGATGTGGATGATGATGTGGATGATGATGTGGGTGATGATGTGGGTGATGATGTGGGTGATGATGTGGATGATGATGTGGGTGATGATGTGGATGATGATGTGGGTGATGTGGGATGATGATGTGGGTGATGATGTGGATGATGATGTGGGTGATGATGTGGGTGATGATGTGGATGATGATGTGGGTGATGATGTGGATGATGATGTGGGTGATGATGTGGGATGATGATGTGGATGATGATGTGGATGATGATGTGGGTGATGATGTGGGTGATGATGTGGGTGATGATGTGGTGATGATGTGGATGATGATGTGGGTGATGATGTGGGTGATGATGTGGGATGATGATGTGGGTGATGATGTGGGTGATGATGTGGTGATGATGTGGATGATGATGTGGGTGATGATGTGGATGATGATGTGGGTGATGATGTGGGTGATGATGTGGGTGATGATGTGGGTGATGATGTGGGTGATGATGTGGATGATGATGTGGATGATGATGTGGGTGATGATGTGGTGATGATGTGGGTGATGATGTGGGTGATGATGTGGATGATGATGTGGATGATGATGTGGGTGATGATGTGGGTGATGATGTGGATGATGTGGATGATGATGTGAGATGATGTGGTGATGATGTGGATGATGATGTGGGTGATGATGTGGGTGATGATGTGGATGATGATGTGGGTGATGATGTGGATGATGATGTGGGTGATGATGTGGAGTGATGATGTGGGTGATGATGTGGATGATGATGTGGGATGATGATGTGGATGATGATGTGGGTGATGATGTGGGTGATGATGTGGATGATGATGTGGGTGATGATGGGTGATGATGTGGATGATGATGTGGGTATGATGTGGGATGATGATGTGGGTGCTGATGAGGATGATGTGGGTGATGATGATGTGGATGATGATGTGGAGATGATGTGGGTGATGATGTGGGTGATGATGTGGATGATGATGTGGGTGATGTGGTGATGATGTGGATGATGATGTGGATGATGATGTGGATGATGAGTGATGGATGATGTGGGTGATGATGTGGATGATGATGTGGATGATGATGTGGGTGATGATGTGGATTGATGTGGATGATGCTGTGGGTGATGATGTGGATGATGATGTGGGTGATGAGGGTGATGATGTGGATGATGATGTGGATGATGATGAGGATGATGATGTGGGTGATGATGTGGGTGATGATGTGGAGTGATGATGTGGGTGATGATGTGGGTGATGGATGTGGATGATGATGTGGGATGATGATGTGGTGATGATGTGGGTGATGATGTGGATGATGATTGTGGATGATGATGTGGTGATGATGTGGATGATGATGTGGATGATGATGTGGATGATGATGTGGATGATGATGTGGGTGATGATGTGGGTGATGTGGGTGATGATGTGGATGATGATGTGGGTGATGATGTGGGTGATGATGTGGATGATGATGTGGATGATGATGTGGGTGATGATGTGGATGATGATGTGGGTGATGATGTGGGTGATGATGTGGATGATGTGGGTGATGATGTGGATGATGATGTGGGTGATGATGTGGTGATGATGTGGATGATGATGTGGGTGATGATGTGGGTGATGATGTGGGTGATGATGTGGATGATGATGTGGGTGATGATGTGGGTGATGATGTGGATGATGATGTGGGTGATGATGTGGATGATGATGTGGATGATGATGTGGGTGATGATGTGGATGATGATGTGGATGATGATGTGGGTGATGATGTGGGTGATGATGTGGATGATGATGTGGGTGATGATGTGGATGATGATGTGGATGATGATGTGGGTGATGATGTGGATGATGATGTGGATGATGATGTGGGTGATGATGTGGATGATGATGATGATGTGGATGATGATGTGGGATGATGATGTGGATGATGATGTGGATGATGATGTGGGTGATGATGTGGATGATGTGGGTGATGATGTGGGTGATGATGTGGGTGATGATGTGGGTGATGATGTGGGTGATGATGTGGATGATGATGTGGTGATGATGTGGATGATGATGTGGGTGATGATGTGGATGATGATGTGGGTGATGATGTGGATGATGATGTGGTGATGATGTGGGTGATGATGTGGGTGATGATGTGGTGATGATGTGGATGATGTGGATGATGATGTGGGTGATGATGTGGGTGATGATGTGGGTGATGATGTGGGTGATGATGTGGATGATGATGTGGATGATGATGTGGATGATGATGTGGGTGATGATGTGGGTGATGATGTGGGTGATGATGTGGATGATGATGTGGTGATGATGTGGGTGATGATGTGGGTGATGATGTGGATGATGATGTGGGTGATGATGTGGGATGATGTGGTGATGATGTGGGTGATGATGTGGATGATGGGTGATGATGTGGGTGATGATGTGGGTGATGATGTGGGTGATGATGTGGGTGATGATGTGGATGATGATGTGGATGATGATGTGGTGATGATGTGGGTGATGATGTGGGTGATGATGTGGGTGATGATGTGGTGATGATGTGGGTGATGATGTGGGTGATGATGTGGGTGATGATGTGGATGATGATGTGGGTGATGATGTGGATGATGATGTGGTGATGATGTGGATGATGATGTGGATGATGATGTGGATGATGATGTGGTGATGATGTGGATGATGATGTGGGTGATGATGTGGATGATGATGTGGTGATGATGTGGTGATGATGTGGGTGATGATGTGGATGATGATGTGGGTGATGATGTGGGTGATGATGTGGTGATGATGTGGGTGATGATGTGGATGATGATGTGGATGATGATGTGGATGATGATGTGGTGATGATGTGGATGATGATGTGGGTGATGATGTGGATGATGATGTGGATGATGATGTGGGTGATGATGTGGATGATGATGTGGATGATGATGTGGATGATGATGTGGGTGATGATGTGGATGATGATGTGGATGATGATGTGGGTGATGATGTGGATGATGATGTGGTGATGATGTGGATGATGATGTGGGTGATGATGTGGATGATGATGTGGGTGATGATGTGGATGATGATGTGGTGATGATGATGATGTGGATGATGATGTGGTGATGATGTGGATGATGATGTGGGTGATGATGTGGATGATGATGTGGGTGATGATGTGGTGATGATGTGGGTGATGATGTGGTGATGATGTGGTGATGATGTGGGTGATGATGTGGTGATGATGTGGATGATGATGTGGGTGATGATGTGGATGATGATGTGGATGATGATGTGGGTGATGATGTGGGTGATGATGTGGATGATGATGTGGGTGATGATGTGGATGATGATGTGGGTGATGATGTGGGTGATGATGTGGTGATGATGTGGGTGATGATGTGGTGATGATGTGGGTGATGATGTGGATGATGATGTGGGTGATGATGTGGATGATGATGTGGATGATGATGTGGATGATGATGTGGATGATGATGTGGGTGATGATGTGGATGATGATGTGGGTGATGATGTGGATGATGATGTGGTGATGATGTGGGTGATGATGTGGATGATGATGTGGATGATGATGTGGGTGATGATGTGGATGATGATGTGGATGATGATGTGGGTGATGATGTGGTGATGATGTGGATGATGATGTGGATGATGATGTGGATGATGATGTGGGTGATGATGTGGATGATGATGTGGGATGATGTGGATGATGATGTGGATGATGATGTGGATGATGTGGGTGATGATGTGGATGATGTGGGTGATGATGTGGGTGATGATGTGGGTGATGATGTGGGTGATGATGTGGGTGATGATGTGGATGATGATGTGGGTGATGATGTGGATGATGATGTGGATGATGATGTGGATGATGATGTGGGTGATGATGTGGATGATGATGTGGAGATGATGTGGGTGATGATGTGGATGATGATGTGGGTGATGATGTGGGTGATGATGTGGATGATGATGTGGATGATGTGGATGATGATGTGGGTGATGATGTGGGTGATGATGTGGATGATGATGTGGATGATGATGTGGGTGATGATGTGGATGATGATGTGGTGATGATGTGGATGATGATGTGGGTGATGATGTGGGTGATGATGTGGTGATGATGTGGGTGATGATGTGGGTGATGATGTGGATGATGATGTGGGTGATGATGTGGATGATGATGTGGGTGATGATGTGGGTGATGATGTGGGTGATGATGTGGATGATGATGTGGGTGATGATGTGTGTGATGATGTGGTGATGATGTGGATGATGATGTGGTGATGATGTGGGTGATGATGTGGGTGATGATGTGGGTGATGATGATGATGTGGATGATGATGTGGATGATGATGTGGGTGTTGATGTGGATGATGATGTGGGTGATGATGTGGATGATGATGTGGTGATGATGTGGGATGATGATGTGGATGATGATGTGGGTGATGATGTGGATGATGATGTGGGTGATGATGTGGATGATGATGTGGATGATGATGTGGGTTGAAGTGGATGATGTGGATGATGATGTGGGTGATGATGTGGATGATGATGTGGTGAGATGTGGTGATGATGTGGTGATGATGTGGGTGATGATGTGGATGATGATGTGGGTGATGATGTGGGTGATGTGGGTGATGATGTGGGTGATGATGTGGATGATGATGTGGGATGATGATGTGGGTGATGATGTGGTGATGATGTGATGATGTGTGGGTGATGATGTGGATGATGATGTGGGTGATGATGTGGGTGATGATGTGGATGATGATGTGGGATGATGATGTGGGTGATGATGTGGGTGATGATGTGGGTGATGATGTGGGTGATGATGTGGATGATGATGTGGGTGATGATGTGGGTGATGATGTGGGTGATGATGTGGGTGATGATGTGGTGATGATGTGGTGATGATGTGGATGATGATGTGGTGATGATGTGGATGATGATGTGGGTGATGATGTGGGTGATGATGTGGGTGATGATGTGGGTGATGATGTGGATGATGATGTGGGTGATGATGTGGGTGATGATGTGGATGATGATGTGGGTGATGATGTGGTGATGATGTGGGTGATGATGTGGGTGATGATGTGGATGATGATGTGGATGATGATGTGGATGATGATGTGGGTGATGATGTGGATGATGATGTGGGTGATGATGTGGGTGATGATGTGGATGATGATGTGGGTGATGATGTGGGTGATGATGTGGTGATGATGTGGGTGATGATGTGGATGATGATGTGGATGATGATGTGGATGATGATGTGGGTGATGATGTGGGTGATGATGTGGTGATGATGTGGATGATGTGGGTGATGATGTGGTGATGATGTGGATGATGATGTGGTGATGATGTGGATGATGATGTGGATGATGATGTGGTGATGATGTGGGTGATGATGTGGATGATGATGTGGATGATGATGTGGATGATGATGTGGGTGATGATGTGGGTGATGTGGGTGATGATGTGGGTGATGATGTGGATGATGATGTGGGTGATGATGTGGATGATGATGTGGTTGATGATGTGGATGATGATGTGGATGATGTGGGTGATGATGTGGATGATGATGTGGTGATGATGTGGGTGATGATGTGGATGATGATGTGGGTGATGATGTGGGTGATGATGTGGGTGATGATGTGGTGATGATGTGGATGATGATGTGGATGATGATGTGGGTGATGATGTGGATGATGATGTGGGTGATGATGTGGATGATGATGTGGTGATGTGGATGATGATGTGGGTGATGATGTGGATGATGATGTGGATGATGATGTGGATGATGATGTGGGTGATGATGTGGATGATGATGTGGATGATGATGTGGGTGATGATGTGGATGATGATGTGGTGATGATGTGGATGATGATGTGGATGATGATGTGGATGATGATGTGGGATGATGTGGGTGATGTGGATGATGTGGATGATGTGGATGATGATGTGGGTGATGATGTGGATGATGATGTGGTGATGATGTGGGTGATGATGTGGTGATGATGTGGATGATGTGGTGATGTGGGTGATGATGTGGGTGATGATGTGGGTGATGATGTGGGATGATGATGTGGGTGATGATGTGGGTGATGATGTGGGTGATGATGTGGATGATGATGTGGGTGATGATGTGGTGATGATGTGGGTGATGATGTGGATGATGATGTGGTGATGATGTGGATGATGTGGTGATGATGTGGGTGATGATGTGGATGATGATGTGGATGATGATGTGGATGATGATGTGGGTGATGATGTGGTGATGATGTGGTGATGATGTGGATGATGTGGGTGATGATGTGGGTGATGATGTGGTGATGATGTGGGATGATGTGGATGATGTGGGTGATGATGTGGGATGATGATGTGGGTGATGATGTGGGTGATGATGTGGGTGATGATGTGGGTGATGATGTGGATGATGATGTGGGTGATGATGTGGATGATGATGTGGGTGATGATGTGGGTGATGATGTGGATGATGATGTGGATGATGATGTGGGTGATGATGTGGATGATGATGTGGGTGATGATGTGGGTGATGATGTGGGTGATGATGTGGATGATGATGTGGATGATGATGTGGTGATGATGTGGATGATGATGTGGATGATGATGTGGATGATGATGTGGGTGATGATGTGGATGATGATGTGGGTGATGATGTGGGTGATGATGTGGATGATGATGTGGGTGATGATGTGGATGATGATGTGGGTGATGATGTGGTGATGATGTGGGTGATGATGTGGGTGATGATGTGGATGATGATGTGGATGATGATGTGGGTGATGATGTGGATGATGTGGATGATGATGTGGTGATGATGTGGTGATGATGTGGATGATGATGTGGATGATGATGTGGGTGATGATGTGGTGATGATGTGGATGATGATGTGGGTGATGATGTGGGTGATGATGTGGATGATGATGTGGGTGATGATGTGGGTGATGATGTGGATGATGATGTGGGTGATGATGTGGTGATGATGTGGATGATGATGTGGGTGATGATGTGGATGATGATGTGGGTGATGATGTGGGTGATGATGTGGTGATGATGTGGATGATGTGGGTGATGATGTGGGTGATGATGTGGGTGATGATGTGGATGATGATGTGGTGATGATGTGGTGATGATGTGGATGATGATGTGGATGATGATGTGGGTGATGATGTGGTGATGATGTGGTGATGATGTGGATGATGTGGATGATGATGTGGGTGATGATGTGGGTGATGATGTGGTGATGATGTGGGTGATGATGTGGGTGATGATGTGGGTGATGATGTGGATGATGATGTGGGTGATGATGTGGATGATGATGTGGTGATGATGTGGGTGATGATGTGGGTGATGATGTGGATGATGATGTGGGTGATGATGTGGGTGATGATGTGGGTGATGATGTGGGTGATGATGTGGATGATGATGTGGGTGATGATGTGGATGATGATGTGGATGATGATGTGGGTGATGATGTGGTGATGATGTGGGTGATGATGTGGGATGATGATGTGGGTGATGATGTGGGTGATGATGTGGGTGATGATGTGGATGATGATGTGGATGATGTGGGTGATGATGTGGATGATGATGTGGGTGATGATGTGGGTGATGATGTGGGTGATGATGTGGATGATGATGTGGGTGATGATGTGGGTGATGATGTGGGTGATGATGTGGTGATGATGTGGGTGATGATGTGGATGATGATGTGGGTGATGATGTGGATGATGATGTGGTGATGATGTGGATGATGATGTGGGTGATGATGTGGGTGATGATGTGGATGATGATGTGGGTGATGATGTGGTGATGATGTGGGTGATGATGTGGGTGATGATGTGGATGATGATGTGGGTGATGATGTGGTGATGATGTGGGTGATGATGTGGATGATGTGGGTGATGATGTGGTGATGATGTGGATGATGATGTGGGTGATGATGTGGGTGATGATGTGGTGATGATGTGGATGATGATGTGGGTGATGATGTGGGTGATGATGTGGTGATGATGTGGATGATGATGTGGGTGATGATGTGGGTGATGATGTGGGTGATGATGTGGTGATGATGTGGGTGATGATGTGGGTGATGATGTGGGTGATGATGTGGATGATGTGGGTGATGATGTGGTGATGATGTGGGTGATGATGTGGTGATGATGTGGGTGATGATGTGGGTGATGATGTGGATGATGATGTGGGTGATGATGTGGGTGATGATGTGGATGATGATGTGGTGATGATGTGGATGATGATGTGGGTGATGATGTGGGTGATGATGTGGGTGATGATGTGGATGATGATGTGGGTGATGATGTGGATGATGATGTGGGTGATGATGTGGATGATGTGGTGATGATGTGGGTGATGATGTGGGTGATGATGTGGATGATGATGTGGGTGATGATGTGGGTGATGATGTGGGTGATGATGTGGGTGATGATGTGGGTGATGATGTGGGTGATGATGTGGGTGATGATGTGGATGATGATGTGGGTGATGATGTGGGTGATGATGTGGGTGATGATGTGGATGATGATGTGGGTGATGATGTGGGTGATGATGTGGGTGATGATGTGGATGATGATGTGGGTGATGATGTGGGTGATGATGTGGATGATGTGGGTGATGATGTGGATGATGATGTGGGTGATGATGTGGATGATGATGTGGGTGATGATGTGGGTGATGATGTGGGTGATGATGTGGATGATGATGTGGGTGATGATGTGGGTGATGATGTGGGTGATGATGTGGATGATGATGTGGATGATGATGTGGATGATGATGTGGGTGATGATGTGGATGATGTGGGTGATGATGTGGATGATGTGGATGATGATGTGGGTGATGATGTGGGTGATGATGTGGGTGATGATGTGGATGATGTGGATGATGATGTGGGTGATGATGTGGGTGATGATGTGGGTGATGATGTGGGTGATGATGTGGATGATGTGGATGATGATGTGGGTGATGATGTGGGTGATGATGTGGGTGATGATGTGGATGATGATGTGGGTGATGATGTGGGTGATGATGTGGGTGATGATGTGGGTGATGATGTGGATGATGATGTGGGTGATGATGTGGATGATGATGTGGGTGATGATGTGGGTGATGATGTGGGTGATGATGTGGATGATGATGTGGATGATGATGTGGGTGATGATGTGGATGATGATGTGGGTGATGATGTGGATGATGATGTGGGTGATGATGTGGATGATGATGTGGGTGATGATGTGGATGATGATGTGGTGATGATGTGGATGATGTGGGTGATGATGTGGGTGATGATGTGGGTGATGATGTGGATGATGATGTGGGTGATGATGTGGGTGATGATGTGGATGATGATGTGGGTGATGATGTGGATGATGATGTGGATGATGATGTGGGTGATGATGTGGATGATGATGTGGGTGATGATGTGGATGATGTGGGTGATGATGTGGTGATGATGTGGGTGATGATGTGGATGATGTGGATGATGATGTGGGTGATGATGTGGTGATGATGTGGATGATGTGGATGATGATGTGGGTGATGATGTGGATGATGATGTGGATGATGATGTGGGTGATGATGTGGGTGATGTGGTGATGATGTGGATGATGATGTGGATGATGATGTGGGTGATGATGTGGGTGATGATGTGGATGATGTGGGTGATGATGTGGATGATGTGGATGATGTGGTGATGATGTGGGTGATGATGTGGGTGATGATGTGGATGATGATGTGGATGATGATGTGGGTGATGATGTGGGTGATGATGTGGTGATGATGTGGGTGATGATGTGGATGATGATGTGGGTGATGATGTGGGTGATGATGTGGATGATGATGTGGGTGATGTGGATGATGATGTGGATGATGATGTGGGTGATGATGTGGGTGATGATGTGGATGATGATGTGGATGATG
This sequence comes from Squalus acanthias, assembly GCA_030390025.1. Taxonomy (NCBI): domain Eukaryota; kingdom Metazoa; phylum Chordata; class Chondrichthyes; order Squaliformes; family Squalidae; genus Squalus; species Squalus acanthias. The sequence goes on along the minus strand of JASTWF010002461.1, from coordinate 15,923 downwards.
ATGTGGATGATGATGTGGATGATGATGTGGGTGATGATGTGGGTGATGATGTGGTGATGATGTGGATGATGATGTGGGTGATGATGTGGGTGATGATGTGGATGATGATGTGGGTGATGTGGATGATGATGTGGGTGATGATGTGGATGATGATGTGGATGATGATGTGGGTGATGATGTGGGTGATGTGGGTGATGATGTGGGTGATGTGGATGATGATGTGGGTGATGATGTGGGTGATGATGTGGATGATGATGTGGATGATGATGTGGGTGATGATGTGGATGATGATGTGGGTGATGATGTGGGTGATGATGTGGATGATGATGTGGATGATGATGTGGGTGATGATGTGGATGATGATGTGGATGATGATGTGGGTGATGATGTGGGTGATGATGTGGATGATGATGTGGGTGATGATGTGGGTGATGATGTGGATGATGATGTGGATGATGATGTGGGTGATGATGTGGATGATGATGTGGATGATGATGTGGGTGATGATGTGGATGATGATGTGGGTGATGATGTGGGTGATGATGTGGATGATGATGTGGGTGATGATGTGGGTGATGATGTGGATGATGATGTGGGTGATGTGGGTGATGATGTGGGTGATGATGTGGGTGATGATGTGGATGATGATGTGGATGATGATGTGGATGATGATGTGGGTGATGTGGGTGATGATGTGGGTGATGATGTGGGTGATGATGTGGATGATGATGTGGATGATGATGTGGATGATGATGTGGGTGATGATGTGGGTGATGATGTGGATGATGATGTGGATGATGATGTGGGTGATGATGTGGGTGATGTGGGTGATGATGTGGGTGATGATGTGGGTGATGATGTGGATGATGATGTGGATGATGATGTGGATGATGATGTGGATGATGATGTGGGTGATGATGTGGATGATGATGTGGATGATGATGTGGGTGATGATGTGGGTGATGTGGGTGATGATGTGGGTGATGATGTGGGTGATGATGTGGATGATGATGTGGATGATGATGTGGATGATGATGTGGATGATGATGTGGGTGATGATGTGGATGATGATGTGGATGATGATGTGGGTGATGATGTGGGTGATGATGTGGGTGATGATGTGGGTGATGATGTGGGTGATGATGTGGATGATGATGTGGATGATGATGTGGGTGATGATGTGGATGATGATGTGGATGATGATGTGGGTGATGATGTGGGTGATGTGGGTGATGATGTGGATGATGATGTGGATGATGATGTGGATGATGATGTGGATGATGATGTGGGTGATGATGTGGGTGATGATGTGGGTGATGATGTGGGTGATGATGTGGGTGATGATGTGGGTGATGATGTGGGTGATGATGTGGGTGATGATGTGGATGATGATGTGGATGATGATGTGGGTGAGAATTCGCAATTATCGCGATTTGATTAATAAGGAGAAAACACAAAGTTTCGTTCAAACAGCTTTTATTTCAGCAGAATGCTGTCAGGTTTAAATTGGACACAAGCAGCCTGTAAAATGGCCGCCGCACCTCGTGACAGAACATTCTAGACTTTTCAGCAGGCAGACAAGATGGCGTTCCAATAAACATTCTTGCAAGATCGATAACGATTCAGCACAGTGAAGACAATACACAGGACATTATGGGTTTACAGTATAAACATCGATACTGGAATCGGTCTCCCAGGTACAAAGGAAAGCCATCAAGGGCCCATCCAAAGGACATTAGTATGTAAACTCCCAACGGCTCTACGATGAGAGAGCCGTTAGCAGGTAGTTATACAGGACACTTGGAAGCCCCAAACCCCTCCAGGGGGAACACCGACCGATTTAACAATGGGAGAAATATTAACAGGTACTCAAACATTCAGGAGTAGCCCCGAAACCCATTAAGGACAGAGATCACCCATACAGGACATTTTTGGGCGCCAAACCTTAAACAAAAGAATGGACATTGTAGTTGGGCGGGAAACGGAAGAACTGTGCACTATAATTGCAGGCCCAAACCGTCCATTCGCTCTCTTGCTCTTTTGCTCTTGACTCTTGCCGCTTGCTGCTGTTATCATCGTGGTTGCTCCTGTGTTTTATCCGGTCGATTCGTAACCTCGTGGCTGCTCCTGGGTAAAAGACTGTTGCAAAGACCTATGTTGGTAGCTGGCAGCGGAACCGAAGGCCCGGGATGAGATGAGATGAGATGAGATGAGATGAGAGGAGAAGAGAAGAAGACCTTATCCATCGCCACGGTCAGTAAATCCCGACCGCGCCTGTAGGTCGATCAGCCAAGTCTTCTCGACAGGAAGTTTTCTTCTTTAACAAGACATATTGCATCGACGATAACTGGACTGTGCAAACACATCGTATCAGCGATATTGACAACGGTGCTCCACCATACCCTGTATCCAACCAACAGAGGTCTTCACTACAGCGGACGGTCCAGCCGACTGACCGAGCAGCAGAAGCAGTAAACAAGTGGGACCAGGAGATCTCCTGACCAACACGTGGGTGCTGCGGTGAAAAACATCCGATCAGCTATTCGGGATTTCTCCGAGTTATTACGAGTGGTGAGCATGAGTCTCGGGATCCTACGAAGCTAGTTTTAGGATAGACATTAATAGGGGAGGGTTTTAAAGATTAAGGATATTTGTAATGTGTGCCCTATTTACGTTGTGCTGGTCGTTCCTCGTTTCCCTAAGAGTGATTATAACTGTTTGTAAGATTGTACTGTCATTAATCTGTGCATATGACATGTATTTCATAATTTTCAGTATCATGCAATAAAGATTTTCCATTTCGTACCGTTCAAACCAAGTCTACATGAGTTTTATCTCCATTACTGCTCTCGCATCTAAGTCCAGTGTCTAGAACCGTAAGGGAGAGTGATTCGAACCACTCACAGGGGTGTCTAGTGTTCCCAGACTGGCTGGAGACCAGGCCTAGACCCGCACTGACATACAGGCTGCACAGAGCCGCGTGAACCTCACAGGTTACGAGACACGCAGGGTCAGGAGAGTATCCCTTACAGAAAATGGCGACCGCGGCAGGACACTGGCAGCGAGAGGGTAGTGTGTTAGATTTTGGAATGACTGTACGAAATGTGATGCAGGAAAAGATAGCGGATTACGTGTTTGGAAAGGTTAATCTAACGAAAAAGTGGATAAGCGAATTGTTAGCGGATAAGAGCCCACTAGAGGCAGCTGAAAGGTGGACGGATAGTAAGGAGCATAAAAAGGCAGTTGAGAAAGCAGTCTGGCTTATGTGCTACAAAAGGCAGGTTCAGATTTCAAACCAGACCAATACAGCGCTAACCGCTCGAATCAAGCAGTTAGGGGAGGAAATGGAGGAGAAGGTTTCTGGAGGGGAGGCGCTCATTAAGAGTTTAAATGAGTTACGCCAGGAAAGCCAGGAAGTCTCCAGTTACCTTAAAACAAGGGTAGAGTATCTCGAGTGCCAGATCACTGAAGCAAAATTAAACGAGAGTAGGATGAAGGAAAGATGTAACCGTCAAGCTGCCCAGATAAGAACTCAAGAAGAGAGCTTAATGGGGGTGAGGTCGGCGTATAAGTTGGCCCTTGAGGATAAGTTTCAGGGAGCCGACCATAGCGCCTGCGAAAAAGAGATAGAGAGCCTCAAAAAGGCCGTGAATAATGCGAACGGCATGGTGTGCCTTATTAATCCGTCGGCACGCCAGCCGCTAGTAAATGAGAGATTTAGAAATTCCCCACCAAGTAAAGCAGAAGAAGTAGTAGCCACTGCGCCCTCCGCGCCACCCAGCTATTCAGAAACCTGGGTTAGGGAGGAAGCAACGGAAGAAACAAAAGAGCCCGTTGAAAAGGAGGTAGAAAAGGGATCGTTGTATCCAGTAACGGGGATTAAAAGGGGCCCAAGCAGAAACGGTGGGGAAGAACCGGGGGATCTCCTCGGACAGCTGGTGTTGCCTCACAGTTCACATCAGCTGAGGGCCATGATAAACCACGTAAGGAAGCTGACCGAGATAGACGACCCTTCCGTACATTTTAGGGAAGTTGAGCAAGCCGCAGCCATCAACGGCTGCGATGATGGGGAGACAGCAAAAATGCTGCTGTTCTCATTAGATAGCTCGGTCCTTCAGTGTCTCTCAGGCGATAGCAAGAGGGGTAATAAAAGTTATGAGGAATTGAAAAATGAGGTCCTAGAAGTAGTGGGAGCGAACGACGGAGGTCCGTTTGCTAGAGTGGGACAGACAGTGCAGATGGAGGGAGAACCCCCGAAGGTTTTTGCCGACAGGCTGTGGCCAGTATATGAGCGCAGCTGTCTAGGTGCGCCCGAGCGCGAAGATGTGGAAGGCGCCGCTTTAATTCATTGGCTTAGGTGCATAATAGCCAACAGTTTACCAGCCGTTAGAGAGCAGGCAAAAGCCTGGTTCGATCCCAATGACCTCAACCTTACGGAAGAGTCGGTCTTGAATCGACTCACGTTAGGTTACCGTAACATAAGGGGTATGACGACACGTCCCTTTAAGGGAAGAGTACATGAGGTACGACCCGCAGCCCCGACTCAAAGAGAGTGGCATCAGGAGGGTAATCGCGCCCCACAGGCAAGTAATGCCTGTTACGGGTGTGGGAAGACAGGGCACTGGCGCAAGCACTGCAGGAACCCTTGGAAGGATTCCAAGGATAAAAATCCCGCGGTCCGAACCCAGGCGCCTGTCCCGGCTAAGGAAGCAAAGGCACCCACCTCTCCTGAAGACCTCGAAGCAGTGTTAGGAGTCATGCGCAAGATGGTTTTGAATGCGCGTGGACAGGTGGCGGTCGCAACCGGCCCCGTAGGTGCCGCAGGACCGTCTAATAGTGCCCCATGACTAGAACCAGCACAGCCCGTCTACCTGTGTCCGCTCAGCTATGATGCGTGGAGGCGACCTGTGGTGGAGATGGAGGTAGAGAAACAAAAGGGCAGTTATTTGTTGGATACGGGAGCTTCTTGCACCATAATCCATACAGATGACCCTTTTGACTCGCCGCTATCTACCAAGGTCCCATTCACGCTAGCAGGGTTCACAGGGAAAGAACAGGCTGGCACGTTTTCCCTCCCGCTATCCATTCGGTTAGGAACACTTCGCCTTAAGTGGAAGTGTATACTGATGGCATGGCAAAAGGGGGGTGGAAGAGGTATTCTCGGGTCCGATCTCCTAGCGGGACACGGGATCCTCGTGGACCTCAGGAATCACTGTCTCTGGGGGGCTAAAGGTGAAAAGGGCGAGGTAATGGTAATTCAAGGGGAGGAAGAAACAGGGGTCCTGTGTACCGTACAGCCATCCGGAGGCTACGACCTCAGGCTTATGGTCGCAGATGTCCCAACGGACATGCAAACGTACGTGACAGATAATATGCACGCGTTTGCAACCCACAAGCACGATTGTGGGAGGGTGGTCGGGTTTGAGGTCAGCGTAGATGGGGACCCCATGACCCGACCCCAAAAGCAGTATAACTTCCCCAAAGAAGCAGAACCCGATATGGAGGCAGCAATGTCTTCCTTGGTGCAGCAGGGCGTGTTGAGGCCGATAGCCACACACGTGAACTCCCCATTATGGCCGGTTAGGAAGCCGGATAATTCGTGGAGAGCCACGGTGGACTACAGAGTCCTTAACAGTAACATCCCCGCCTGCGCGCCCACAGTAGCAGCAGTTGCTGACCTAATGGGGAGCATCCCAGCGTCCGCGGCCACGTTCACGGTGCTGGATATCTCGAACGGTTTTTGGTCCATCCCGCTGCGGCGAGAGGACCAGTACAAGTTTGCCTTTACGTTTAAAGGGCAACAGTACACGTGGAACTGCTTGCCACAGGGTTTCCACAATAGCCCCAGTATTTTTCACCAGTGTATGGCAGGAAGTTTAAAGGAGTTTAGTCAGCCCAATCAGATAGTACAGTATGTGGATGATTTGCTCCTATTTACGGACTCAAGGGAGGAGCACGGACCACTACTGGACGAGTTATTGGAGCTGTTAGCGAGAAAGGGTTTTAAAGTAAACCCAAAGAAAGCACGTATCGGTCAGCAGGAAGTAAAATTCCTGGGACTGACCCTACGCGCTGGGGAAAGAGCCATAGACAAAGCAAGGAGGGAGTCGGTGCAAGAATTACCGATTCCCAACAACGTAAGGGGTGTGAGGTCCTTCTTGGGACTGACCGGTTACTGCAGGGATTTTATCGAGGATTATGCGGCCACAGCGGCGCCGCTCCTCCGACTCCTCCATAAGGGGGTAGAGTGGCTTTGGGACGAGGGCTGCCAAGCAGCCTTCGAGAAGTTAAAAAGGGATCTGCAGACCGCGCCAGCCTTAGGGGCCATAGATGGGGGGAAGGAGTTTTTCCTGGAGGTAGCTGCCAGCGGAGACAGCTTAAGCGCCGTGCTGCTCCAAGAGCGTCACGGCAAGCTGAGGCCGGTTGTCTATTCATCCAGGGTATTAACGGATGTGGAGAGAAGTTTTTCCAATTGCGAAAGGCACCTTTTAGCCACGCATTGGGCTGTGAAAAGATCAGCGATCTTCACAGGGCTCTCTCCCATCACTCTCCTCACACATCACACACCAACTAAGATGCTTCTGGATGGGAGGATTAAAGACAGGACCGTAAGCAGCGCACGCATTGCGCGTTGGACCCTTCTTCTCTCCCAGTTGGATCTTAGAGTAAAAGGTCTTTGCGAGCCCAGGCTTGCGGCCAATTTGGTATACCCCGGTACAGCCCACCGGTGTTCGGTGGAAGGGGTGTGGGACGTCAACATAGGTTTACGGGCCGGGATACATCCCACTGGGCGCGAGATTTATGTTGATGGGTCTAGCACAGTATCTGCTGGCGAGCGACTCACAGGGTGTGGAGTTTATGACCCTGCGGCAGACCTTGCCCTGGCGATCAAGCTCCCTAGCACCATGAGCGCGCAGCAGGCTGAGCTGTCTGCCGTGGTGTACGTGGTAACCCACCCAGACATTTTCCCAACCCCATACACGATTTGCTCGGACAGTATGTTCACCTGCAATTCGTGTACGGAATACCTGGCCATTTGGTCCCGCCGTGGATACACCTCCGCGGACGGGCGACCTTTAACGGTAAAGCCCTTGCTGGAGAAGATCTTAGCAGCAGCAGTAGGGGAGGAAGGGGAGATTTTCATCCATAAGGTGAAAGCTCACTCCTCCACAGAGCCCCGTGGGGAGGGCAACCGGCAGGCGGATGCGCTAGCCAGGGAGGGTGCCCGCGACGGTACTTTCTGGAACCCCTATAGAACCGGACCCATAGCAGCGGTCCGAGGCGGGGACGGGAATACCGGGAACACCAGGGTAGCATTGCCCCTAGACCTTAAGACCGTCCAAGCCCAGGATCCCGCCCTAAAAGCAGTCCTAAAAACGATTGCTGAGGGGAGGCAGGTAGAAGGTCCGTACAGTACGGCAACCCTCTCAGTTAAGGAAGGCATGCTGTTCCGCGAGGAGCAGTGGGTTGTGCCGCAGCAGCACAGGAGGGAATTCCTCCAGTTGGCTCACGAGGGACCAGGGGCAGGGCACCCCGGGCCCGAGGTTACCTGGCAACGGGTAGAGCAAGCGGGATGGTGGCCAGGGCTCAGGGAACAAGTCCGCGAGTTCTGTGCAAACTGTCTTGTGTGCGCTGCAAATAACCCAGACCCCCAGAAAAGGAAGGTGCCCATGGGACACGTAAGAAGGGTAGAGGGACCATGGCAGTCGATACAGATCGACTATATAGGACCCCTGCCCACCACCCAGGGAGGTTATAAGTACTGCCTCGTCCTGGTGGATGTGTTTTCCAAGTGGGTGGAAGCCTTCCCTTGTCGAACAGCTACGGCACTGGGTACAGCAAAAATCTTGGTCCGGGAAGTGTTCTCGCGGTGGGGACTCCCCCGTTTCGTGGAGTCAGACCAAGGGAGTCATTTCACCGGCCAGGTGATGCAGAACACCCTCATGCTTTTGGGCATTGAAGGGAAGTGGCACGTAGCACACAATCCCCAGTCATCCGGGATTGTTGAACGTATGAACCGGACCCTGAAGGAGAAATTGAGGAAAGAGACTAGGAACTCGCCCCAAAAATGGGCGGAAGTTCTGCCTTTAGTCCTCATGGGGGTCCGGGCCAGTCAGTCAAAAAGTACGGGGTACTCCCCGCACGAGGTAATGACCGGCAGGCTCATGCGAACCCCCACCCATGTGCTAGCCCCGGTGCTCACTGAGGGTCAGCTTCAAGAGATCAGCAGGGACAAGTTCGCCCAAACTCTCTTGGAGCGCCTGAAGCAAGTTTATGAGCAGGCGGCTGGGAACATGGGAAGGCAGCACCAGGGCAATCGCTTGTTGCTGGAACCCCGCAAAACGCGGCAGTGGGAAGTAGGAGACCAGGTCATGGTCAGAAACTACGCCAGAGTAGGGAGTCTGGAACCACTGTATATGGGACCCTACAACATTGTAGACAAGGCAAGTCCCATGGTTTACGCCGTAAAAGTACCTCGGCGCACTAAGTGGTTCCACATAAACCAATGTAAACTGTACCAGCCGGGTGCGCAAGGGAAAACTACAGGGGTAAATCCCGCCAATGGGAAAACACAGCCCCAGGTAGGACCACAAGGCACACAGGCAGGCGTAGCAGCTTGCATCAGGGGAAGGGACATCCCGGACGATCATGCAGCGTTTTTCTGGAGTTGGGGGTTAGATGACGAGGACCCCAGGGTACCCTGGTCAGATGAGGATAGTGCAGATGAGCATAGTGATGATGACGGGTGGTTTCAGAGGAACGGTCTGGAAGGATTGGGGCCGCTAGGTAGAGATCCATACGGGGTGGACACACAAGCTGCAGGTCCCGACAGCAGGAGGAAGGAGCTAGAGGAGGCCGGGCCAGCCGCTATGTGGTTCCCAGAGGTGTGGCCGCCCGCTTTGAACGTCCAGTCCTCAGGGGAGGCAGAGTTCGCGAGTGAAGGGCCGCCTGCTGGGCCGAGCAGGGCGGGGCCCCGAACTACCAGCCCCGAGGTTAGGGAGGCGGAGTCAGCGGAGGCGGGGCTGGCGCCTGTGATGGAACCCCAGGTCATCCCGTTGAAGGTCTCGGGACCCGGTCCGTCCGTCACGGAGCCCCCGCCCATAGCAATTCCCCGTAGGTCAAGCAGAGTACCCCAGCCCAGGAAGATGTGGTCAGGTCCACAGGCTGCCCCAGGGCGTAAGTTTCAGGTTAAGATAACCCGGGTAGAGACAGGCCACATCGAAGCAGTAACAGGCTGCGGCAGATCAGAGGGAAGGGTCAGTGCCCTCCCACCGTCGGGAAGAGCTCGCAGCAGCCTTCTCAGGATTTAAAGGGGCCGCCCTGAGAACGGGCGGCATTGTAAAGTTATTAGTTTAAGGTTTTAAGTTTTAGTTTAAAGTTTTAAGTAGTTTTAATAAGGTTAAGTTTGTAGTGTTTTTAACAGATAACGATAAAATGATGGGAGTTTTAAGGCTAGGTTTAGAGGAAGTCTATTTAGCAAACGTTGAAGTTTACGTGAGGCGAGGTCAGGGGACCCGCTCACCCTTCACAAAAGCCAGAGACTTTTTGCGAGGCTGGCTACCTCATTCTATCTGATCACAGGAACCAAGGAAGGATGGAACGACTCATAGTATTGCTCGCGGCAATCGGATGTGGATTGGCCTATCGGGGCCTCACCAAGGATGTCGTGGTGTTTGGATGTTCCGGGGACACGGCCCCCATCGCGGTGGATGGGACCGGGAGACGGAAGGCAGAAGGGACCAGCACCTATTTCCACAAGGGAAGGTGGCCAGGATGGCTGGGAACGAACTCAACGGAGTATTCCAGCACATCGGGGTTCGCCTACAAAGAGACTTCTTTAATGTGCCCCAAAGTACGGATCATCGCACCCAGGATCAGCGTCACCGTCGGCAAACGGATTTGTTTGACCTGCAGTGGGAATGTCCCATTGAGCCGATGGTGGTGGCTGCGAAAGCTGAGCAAAACTATGAGGAACTCTTCGGTTGAGTGGGAGCGACTGGGTAATAATACCCATCGGACAATTACGGGGACAAACGGACAAGTGAAAGTCTGTTGGGACAAATGGTGGGAACCGGATGAGGGGATTTATGTTTGTATGTGGGGGTCAAAGTACGTTTGCCCCAAAGGCATCTCCATATTCTTTATTAACCAGTGGCAGGATAACGGACAGGGGATGAGGTGGGATGCGAGCACCAGGGGGTGCGGAGCCCCATACTCTCCGATCCCAGTAAATGCCACTGAGCTCATTACGCGCCCACGCAAAGCCCCGCCCACGATTCCGGTAGTTCTAACTGAGGAAGAAGGGTGCCCTAAAACTAGTAAGGGACCCGGGAACGGTTTGGTACTGGTCCCCACAGACCAGATACTATTTCAGGGAGTGCATTACGCGGTGGCCTCGGTGATTTTAAATCTCACTGAGGTACGGTTACCAGAGTGGTGCCCCAAAAAGACGGAACAGTTGTACCAGGTCCTGTTGACCAAGATGTTCAGGCAATTTTACGAGTTTGATTTTGCAGAAATTGATAAGACAAGTTTGTACACCGCACCGCAGGAAGTTTTGGATCAAGTTGGGAGGCAAAGAAGGGGTTTGGTGAACGATGCGTTCACTGCTTTTAACACAGGGACATCTGTGGTCAACGCTCTAGACAGTGTGGAGCTGCAGACCCAGATTAATGGTTTAAAAACACAGTTAAAGGATATTCTTACAGATGAGAATAAAGTGGTAGGGTCGGGTCTGCACGAGGACCAAGCCATGACACTCCACTTAAAGGAAATCATAGCAGAGCTGGAGAAACATGCGCGTACGGTAAATGCCCTGATTAGGGAAGATCGGAATGCATCCGATCAAGCTGCGCAGAACGAGGTGTGCGTGCTTTACGGGGCGTGGTTACTGGGCGAGGGCCGCAGTAATTTGGAGGATTTAAAACAAGGTTTGGTTCCGTCCTGGATAAGTAACAAACACCTGCGGGCGCTCCACCCTTTTCAGAACGCATTAAGTCCATGCCAGCTCAGGCTAGCTTCAGAAGCTTACCCAGTCCCCGTGGACTGCGGACGTTCAAACCATACTATTATGGGGATAGTATTACGCATGCCGGTTTTGGGCAACACAGCAAAGCCCGCCCCGGTGTATCGGGTAGAGAACATTGGTGTCATTCAGGGGGGAGCCCACATTCGTTATGCAGCGGTTCCACCTTACGTCATCCGCTGGGAGCAAACGATGACAGGTACAGATCTCTCTGGTTGTCGTGGCAGGGGAGCACACATAATACTGTGCCCCCAGCACTTGAATGCCTTTTTAACACCACAGTGCGGGTTCAGAACGGCTGGCGCCAAGTCCATGAATTGCACCATGGAGGCAATGGCACAAGATCATGTGCCTCCGCAGGTAGCATACATCGGGGGTGGAACATACTGTGTTACCACTGCAGCGCAACACTACCAGCATGGAAACCGTAGCCGGTGTCCGGTGAGTGACAGCAGTTTCTGTTTTAAACCCAGGGCTGAAGTTCAAGTAGCACAACAGCGAATTATCCCAATCCCTGAACCATCCACTGTTCATCTCACAGTAAAAGAGAATTTTACCGACTTGCAGCGATTTGTCGCACATTTTGGGTACCTCATTCCCCCTCTCCCCGAGCATTTAACCAAACTTCTGAAAGCCGTCGCGGTGTCACAAAAGCATTTTTATACATTAGAACAGAAAACCGTCGAGATAGGTACAGACATTTTGGACATAGTGGTTCCACCGTGGTGGAATCTGTTCACGAATATTGCAGTGCCCTCATGGGTCAGAATAGCCTCCCACATTTTAGTCGTCTGTCAAGTGTTTATTGTAGTATACCTTTTGTTCATACATTGTAAAAGAGACAAACGCCTCACCAAGCATGAGAACACGGGAGAGTGGCGAGAACGTTACGTGCGCGTGCACGATGAGAGCGCAGTGTAATGGGAAAACGGCGTCACTCCCGCTCGCCACGTGCGCCGCGGAAGTTTGTACTCACTGTAAATACGTTGGAAACTCGATATGTTTAAGAGTTGGGATTTGTTTTATTTTGGTGATGGTGTTGATTGTTTGGTTTTGGGTTTTGTTTTTTTTTCCTTTCCCTGAATAAAAGACAAATATACAGGTGATGCGTGAGGTATCGGCCTGGTTACGCCGGAAAGGAAAACAAGTGGTGTAAGTTTAAGGGCAAATGATGCCTACGGTGATATAAAATGTGATTTTCTTGGGAAATAAGGACGACACAGAGACCCTAGTCAAGTTAAAATTTATGGGATTAATTTACTGGATTCGGAGTGAAATCGAGATAAGATTGCTCACCACTGAGTTTTTGATACGATAAGCGGAGTTATTCGCATCAACAGGAGGGACTGTAGAATTCGCAATTATCGCGATTTGATTAATAAGGAGAAAACACAAAGTTTCGTTCAAACAGCTTTTATTTCAGCAGAATGCTGTCAGGTTTAAATTGGACACAAGCAGCCTGTAAAATGGCCGCCGCACCTCGTGACAGAACATTCTAGACTTTTCAGCAGGCAGACAAGATGGCGTTCCAATAAACATTCTTGCAAGATCGATAACGATTCAGCACAGTGAAGACAATACACAGGACATTATGGGTTTACAGTATAAACATCGATACTGGAATCGGTCTCCCAGGTACAAAGGAAAGCCATCAAGGGCCCATCCAAAGGACATTAGTATGTAAACTCCCAACGGCTCTACGATGAGAGAGCCGTTAGCAGGTAGTTATACAGGACACTTGGAAGCCCCAAACCCCTCCAGGGGGAACACCGACCGATTTAACAATGGGAGAAATATTAACAGGTACTCAAACATTCAGGAGTAGCCCCGAAACCCATTAAGGACAGAGATCACCCATACAGGACATTTTTGGGCGCCAAACCTTAAACAAAAGAATGGACATTGTAGTTGGGCGGGAAACGGAAGAACTGTGCACTATAATTGCAGGCCCAAACCGTCCATTCGCTCTCTTGCTCTTTTGCTCTTGACTCTTGCCGCTTGCTGCTGTTATCATCGTGGCTGCTCCTGTGTTTTATCCGGTCGATTCGTAACCTCGTGGCTGCTCCTGGGTAAAAGACTGTTGCAAAGACCTATGTTGGTAGCTGGCAGCGGAACCGAAGGCCCGGGATGAGATGAGATGAGATGAGATGAGATGAGAGGAGAAGAGAAGAAGACCTTATCCATCGCCACGGTCAGTAAATCCCGACCGCGCCTGTAGGTCGATCAGCCAAGTCTTCTCGACAGGAAGTTTTCTTCTTTAACAAGACATATTGCATCGACGATAACTGGACTGTGCAAACACATCGTATCAGCGATATTGACAACGGTGCTCCACCATACCCTGTATCCAACCAACAGAGGTCTTCACTACAGCGGACGGTCCAGCCGACTGACCGAGCAGCAGAAGCAGTAAACAAGTGGGACCAGGAGATCTCCTGACCAACACGTGGGTGCTGCGGTGAAAAACATCCGATCAGCTATTCGGGATTTCTCCGAGTTATTACGAGTGGTGAGCATGAGTCTCGGGATCCTACGAAGCTAGTTTTAGGATAGACATTAATAGGGGAGGGTTTTAAAGATTAAGGATATTTGTAATGTGTGCCCTATTTACGTTGTGCTGGTCGTTCCTCGTTTCCCTAAGAGTGATTATAACTGTTTGTAAGATTGTACTGTCATTAATCTGTGCATATGACATGTATTTCATAATTTTCAGTATCATGCAATAAAGATTTTCCATTTCGTACCGTTCAAACCAAGTCTACATGAGTTTTATCTCCATTACTGCTCTCGCATCTAAGTCCAGTGTCTAGAACCGTAAGGGAGAGTGATTCGAACCACTCACAGGGGTGTCTAGTGTTCCCAGACTGGCTGGAGACCAGGCCTAGACCCGCACTGACATACAGGCTGCACAGAGCCGCGTGAACCTCACAGGTTACAAGACACGCAGGGTCAGGAGAATATCCCTTACAATGTGGATGATGTGGGTGATGATGTGGATGATGTGGGTGATGATGTGGGTGATGATGTGGGTGATGTGTGTGATGATGTGGGTGATGTGGATGATGATGTGGGTGATGATGTGGGTGATGATGTGGATGATGATGTGGGTGATGATGTGGATGATGATGTGGGTGATGTGGATGATGATGTGGATGATGATGTGGATGATGATGTGGGTGATGATGTGGGTGATGATGTGGATGATGATGTGGGTGATGATGTGGGTGATGATGTGGGTGATGATGTGGGTGATGATGTGGATGATGATGTGGATGATGATGTGGGTGATGATGTGGATGATGATGTGGGTGATGATGTGGGTGATGATGTGGGTGATGATGTGGATGATGATGTGGATGATGATGTGGGTGATGATGTGGATGATGATGTGGATGATGATGTGGGTGATGATGTGGATGATGATGTGGGTGATGATGTGGGTGATGTGGATGATGATGTGGGTGATGATGTGGATGATGATGTGGGTGATGATGTGGGTGATGTGGGTGATGATGTGGGTGATGTGGATGATGATGTGGGTGATGATGTGGGTGATGATGTGGATGATGATGTGGGTGATGTGGATGATGATGTGGGTGATGATGTGGATGATGATGTGGATGATGATGTGGATGATGATGTGGGTGATGATGTGGGTGATGATGTGGGTGATGTGGATGATGATGTGGATGATGATGTGGGTGATGTGGATGATGATGTGGGTGATGATGTGGGTGATGATGTGGGTGATGATGTGGATGATGATGTGGGTGATGTGGATGATGATGTGGGTGATGATGTGGGTGATGATGTGGGTGATGATGTGGATGATGATGTGGGTGATGATGTGGGTGATGATGTGGGTGATGATGTGGATGATGATGTGGGTGATGTGGATGATGATGTGGGTGATGATGTGGGTGATGATGTGGGTGATGATGTGGATGATGATGTGGGTGATGATGTGGGTGATGATGTGGGTGATGATGTGGGTGATGATGTGGGTGATGTTGTGGGTGATGATGTGGGTGATGATGTGGATGATGATGTGGGTGATGATGTGGGTGATGATGTGGATGATGATGTGGATGATGATGTGGATGATGATGTGGATGATGATGTGGGTGATGATGTGGATGATGATGTGGATGATGATGTGGTTGATGATGTGGGTGATGATGTGGATGATGATGTGGGTGATGATGTGGATGATGATGTGGATGATGATGTGGGTGATGATGTGGGTGATGATGATGATGTGGTGATGATGTGGATGATGATGTGGGTGATGATGTGGATGATGATGTGGGTGATGATGTGGATGATGATGTGGTGATGATGTGGATGATGATGTGTGATGATGTGGGTGATGATGTGGGTGATGATGTGGGTGATGATGTGGTGATGAAGTGGGTGATGATGTGGGTGATGATGTGGGTGATGATGTGGATGATGATGTGGATGATGATGTGGGTGATGATGTGGGATGATGATGTGGGATGATGATGTGGGTGATGATGTGGATGATGATGTGGATGATGATGTGGGTGATGATGTGGGTGATGATGTGGATGATGTGGGTGATGATGTGGATGATGATGTGGATGATGATGTGGGTGATGATGTGGATGATGATGTGGGTGATGATGTGGATGATGATGTGGTGATGATGTGGATGATGATGTGGATGATGATGTGGGTGATGATGTGGGTGATGATGTGATGTGATGTGGATGATGATGTGGGTGATGATGTGGTGATGTGGGTGATGATGTGGGTGATGATGTGGGTGATGATGTGGATGATGATGGGATGATGATGTGGATGATGATGTGGATGATGATGTGGTGATGATGTGGTGATGATGTGGATGATGATGTGGATGATGTGGGTGATG
>JASTWF010002460.1:0-26335 GCA_030390025.1 Squalus acanthias | reverse complement strand
CCATCCATCAAACACTCCCAGGACAGGTACGGCACGGGTTAGATACAGAGTAAAGCTCCCTCTACACTGACACTTAAAACACTCCCAGGGCAGGTACAAGACAGGTTAGATACAGAGTAAAGCTCCCTCTACACTGTCCCATCAAACACTCCCAGGGCAGATACAGCACGGGTTAGATACAGAGTAAAGCTCCCTCTACACTGACCCTTAAAACACTCCCAGGGCAGGTACAGCACAGGTTAGATACAGAGTAAAGCTCCCTCTGCACTGTCCCATCAAACACTCCCAGGGCAGGTACAGCACGGGTTAGATACAGAGTAAAGCTCCCTCTACACTGTCCCATCAAACACTCCCAGTGCAGGTACAGCACGGGTTAGATACAGAGTAAAGCTCCCTCTACACCGTGTCATCAAACACTCCCTGGGCAGGTACAGCACGGTTTAGATACAGAGTAAAGCTCCCTCTACACTGTCCCATCAAACACTCCCAGGGCAGGTACAGCACGGGTTAGATACAGAGTAAAGCTCCCTCTACACTGTCCCATCAAACACTCCCAGGGCAGGTACAGCACGGGTTAGATACAGAGTAAAGCTCCCTCTACACTGTCCCATCAAACACTCCCAGGGCAGGTACAGCACAGGTTAGATACAGAGTAAAGCTCCCTCTACACTGTCCATCAAACACTCCCAGGGCAGGTACAGCACGGGTTAGATACAGAGTAAAGCTCCCTCTACACTGTCCATCAAACACTCCCAGGGCAGGTACAGCACGGGTTAGATACAGAGTAAAGCTCCCTCTACACTGTCCCATCAAACACTCCCAGGGCAGGTACAGCACGGGTTAGATACAGAGTAAAGCTCCCTCTACACTGTCCCATCAAACACTCCCAGGGCAGGTACAGCACGGGTTAGATACAGAGTAAAGCTCCCTCTACACTGTCCCATCAAACACTCCCAGGGCAGGTACAGCACGGGTTAGATACAGAGTAAAGCTCCCTCTACACTGTCCCATCAAACACTCCCAGGGCAGGTACAGCACAGGTTAGATACAGAGTAAAGCTCCCTCTACACTGACCCATCAAACACTCCCAGGGCAGGTACAGCACGGGTTAGATACAGAGTAAAGCTCCCTCTACACTGTCCCATCAAACACTCCCAGGGCAGGTACAGCACGGGTTAGATACAGAGTAAAGCTCCCTCTACACTGTCCCATCAAACACTCCCAGGGCAGGTACAGCACGGGTTAGATACAGAGTAAAGCTCCCTCTACACTGTCCCATCAAACACTCCCAGGGCAGGTACAGCACGGGTTAGATACAGAGTAAAGCTCCCTCTACACTGTCCCATCAAACACTCCCAGGGCAGGTACAGCACGGGTTAGATACAGAGTAAAGCTCCCTCTACACTGTCCCATCAAACACTCCCAGGGCAGGTACAGCACGGGTTAGATACAGAGTAAAGCTCCCTCTACACTGTCCCATCAAACACTCCCAGGGCAGGTACAGCACGGGTTAGATACAGAGTAAAGCTCCCTCTACACTGTCCCATCAAACACTCCTAGGGCAGGTACAGCACGGGTTAGATACAGAGTAAAGCTCCCTCTACACTGTCCCATCAAACACTCCCAGGGCAGGTACAGCACGGGTTAGATACAGAGTAAAGCTCCCTCTACACTGTCCCATCAAACACTCCCAGGGCAGGTACAGCACGGGTTAGATACAGAGTAAAGCTCCCTCTACACTGTCCCATCAAACACTCCCAGGGCAGGTACAGCACGGGTTAGATACAGAGTAAAGCTCCCTCTACACTGTCCCATCAAACACTCCCAGGCAGGTACAGCACGGGTTAGATACAGAGTAAAGCTCCCTCTACACTGTCCCATCAAACACTCCCAGGGCAGGTACAGCACGGGTTAGATACAGAGTAAAGCTCCCTCTACACTGTCCCATCAAACACTCCAGGGCAGGTACAGCACGGGTTAGATACAGAGTAAAGCTCCCTCTACACTGTCCCTCAAACACTCCCAGGGCAGGTACAGCACGGGTTAGATACAGAGTAAAGCTCCCTCTACACTGTCCCATCAAACACTCCCAGGGCAGGTACAGCACGGGTTAGATACAGAGTAAAGCTCCCTCTACACTGTCCCATCAAACACTCCCAGGGCAGGTACAGCACGGGTTAGATACAGAGTAAAGCTCCCTCTACACTGTCCCATCAAACACTCCCAGGGCAGGTACAGCACGGGTTAGATACAGAGTAAAGCTCCTCTACACTGTCCCATCAAACACTCCCTTGGCAGGTACAGCACGGTTAGATACAGAGTAAAGCTCCCTCTCCACTGTCCCATCAAACACTCCTAGGGCAGGTACAGCACGGGTTAGATACAGAGTAAAGCTCCCTCTACACTGTCCCATCAAACACTCCCAGGGCAGGTACAGCACGGGTTAGATACAGAGTAAAGCTCCCTCTACACTGTCCCATCAAACACTCCCAGGGCAGGTACAGCACGGGTTAGATACAGAGTAAAGCTCCCTCTACACTGTCGCATCAAACACTCCCAGGCAGGTACAGCAGGGGGTTACATACAGAGTAAAGCTCCCTCTACACTGTCCAGTCAAACACTCCAGGGCAGGTACAGCACGGGTTAGATACAGAGTAAAGCTCCCTCTACACTGTCCCATCAAACACTCCCAGGGCAGGTACAGCACGGGTTAGATACAGAGTAAAGCTCCCTCTACACTGTCCATCAAACACTCCCAGGGCAGGTACAGCACGGGTTAGATACAGAGTAAAGCTCCCTCTACACTGTCCCATCAAACACTCCCAGGGCAGGTACAGCACGGGTTAGATACAGAGTAAAGCTCCCTCTACACTGTCCCATCAAACACTCCCAGGGCAGGTACAGCACGGGTTAGATACAGAGTAAAGCTCCCTCTACACTGACCCATCAAACACTCCCAGGGCAGGTACAGCACGGGTTAGATACAGAGTAAAGCTCCCTCTACACTGTCCCATCAAACACTCCCAGGGCAGGTACAGCACGGGTTAGATACAGAGTAAAGCTCCCTCTACACTGTCCCATCAAACACTCCCAGGGCAGGTACAGCACAGGTTAGATACAGAGTAAAGCTCCCTCTACACTGTCCCATCAAACACTCCCAGGGCAGGTACAGCACGGGTTAGATACAGAGTAAAGCTCCCTCTACACTGTCCCATCAAACACTCCCAGGGCAGGTACAGCACGGGTTAGATACAGAGTAAAGCTCCCTCTACACTGTCCCATCAAACACTCCCAGGGCAGGTACAGCACGGGTTAGATACAGAGTAAAGCTCCCTCTACACTGTCCCATCAAACACTCCCAGGGCAGGTACAGCACGGGTTAGATACAGAGTAAAGCTCCCTCTACACTGTCCCATCAAACACTCCCAGGGCAGGTACAGCACGGGTTAGATACAGAGTAAAGCTCCCTCTACACTGTCCCATCAAACACTCCCAGGGCAGGTACAGCACGGGTTAGATACAGAGTAAAGCTCCCTCTACACTGTCCCATCAAACACTCCCAGGGCAGGTACAGCACGGGTTAGATACAGAGTAAAGCTCCCTCTACACTGTCCCATCAAACACTCCCAGGGCAGGTACAGCACAGGTTAGATACAGAGTAAAGCTCCCTCTACACTGTCCCATCAAACACTCCCAGGGCAGGTACAGCACGGGTTAGATACAGAGTAAAGCTCCCTCTACACTGTCCCATCAAACACTCCCAGGGCAGGTACAGCACGGGTTAGATACAGAGTAAAGCTCCCTCTACACTGTCCCGTCAAACACTCCCAGGGCAGGTACAGCACGGGTTAGATACAGAGTAAAGCTCCCTCTACACTGTCCCATCAAACACTCCCAGGGCAGGTACAGCACGGGTTAGATACAGAGTAAAGCTCCCTCTACACTGTCCCATCAAACACTCCCAGGGCAGGTACAGCACGGGTTAGATACAGAGTAAAGCTCCCTCTACACTGTCCCATCAAACACTCCCAGGGCAGGTACAGCACGGGTTAGATACAGAGTAAAGCTCCCTCTACACTGTCCCATCAAACACTCCCAGGCAGGTACAGCACGGGTTAGATACAGAGTAAAGCTCCCTCTACACTGTCCCATCAAACACTCCCAGGGCAGGTACAGCACGGGTTAGATACAGAGTAAAGCTCCCTCTACACTGTCCCATCAAACACTCCCAGAGCAGGTACAGCACGGGTTAGATACAGAGTAAAGCTCCCTCTACACTGTCCCATCAAACACTCCCAGGGCAGGTACAGCACGGGTTAGATACAGAGTAAAGCTCCCTCTACACTGTCCCATCAAACACTCCCAGGGCAGGTACAGCACGGGTTAGATACAGAGTAAAGCTCCCTCTACACTGTCCCATCAAACACTCCCAGGGCAGGTACAGCACGGGTTAGATACAGAGTAAAGCTCCCTCTACACTGTCCCATCAAACACTCCCAGGGCAGGTACAGCACGGGTTAGATACAGAGTAAAGCTCCCTCTACACTGTCCCTTCAAACACTCCCAGGGCAGGTACAGCACAGGTTAGATACAGAGTAAAGCTCCCTCTACACTGTCCCATCAAACACTCCCAGGGCAGGTACAGCACGGGTTAGATACAGAGTAAAGCTCCCTCTACACTGTCCCATCAAACACTCCCAGGGCAGGTACAGCACGGGTTAGATACAGAGTAAAGCTCCCTCTACACTGTCCCATCAAACACTCCCAGGGCAGGTACAGCACGGGTTAGATACAGAGTAAAGCTCCCTCTACACTGTCCCATCAAACACTCCCAGGGCAGGTACAGCACGGGTTAGATACAGAGTAAAGCTCCCTCTACACTGTCCCATCAAACACTCCCAGGGCAGGTACAGCACGGGTTAGATACAGAGTAAAGCTCCCTCTACACTGTCCCATCAAACACTCCCAGGGCAGGTACAGCACGGGTTAGATACAGAGTAAAGCTCCCTCTACACTGTCCCATCAAACACTCCCAGGGCAGGTACAGCACGGGTTAGATACAGAGTAAAGCTCCCTCTACACTGTCCCATCAAACACTCCCAGGGCAGGTACAGCACGGGTTAGATACAGAGTAAAGCTCCCTCTACACTGTCCCATCAAACACTCCCAGGGCAGGTACAGCACGGGTTAGATACAGAGTAAAGCTCCTCTACACTGTCCCATCAAACACTCCCAGGGCAGGTACAGCACGGGTTAGATACAGAGTAAAGCTCCCTCTACACTGTCCCATCAAACACTCCCAGGGCAGGTACAGCACGGGTTAGATACAGAGTAAAGCTCCCTCTACACTGTCCCATCAAACACTCCCAGGGCAGGTACAGCACGGGTTAGATACAGAGTAAAGCTCCCTCTACACTGTCCCATCAAACACTCCCAGGGCAGGTACAGCACGGGTTAGATACAGAGTAAAGCTCCCTCTACACTGTCCCATCAAACACTCCCAGGGCAGGTACAGCACGGGTTAGATACAGAGTAAAGCTCCCTCTACACTGTCCCATCAAACACTCCCAGGGCAGGTACAGCACGGGTTAGATACAGAGTAAAGCTCCCTCTACACTGTCCCATCAAACACTCCCAGGGCAGGTACAGCACGGGTTAGATACAGAGTAAAGCTCCCTCTACACTGTCCCATCAAACACTCCCAGGGCAGGTACAGCACGGGTTAGATACAGAGTAAAGCTCCCTCTACACTGTCCCATCAAACACTCCCAGGGCAGGTACAGCACGGGTTAGATACAGAGTAAAGCTCCCTCTACACTGTCCCATCAAACACTCCCAGGGCAGGTACAGCACGGGTTAGATACAGAGTAAAGCTCCCTCTACACTGTCCCATCAAACACTCCCAGGGCAGGTACAGCACGGGTTAGATACAGAGTAAAGCTCCCTCTACACTGTCCCATCAAACACTCCCAGGGCAGGTACAGCACGGGTTAGATACAGAGTAAAGCTCCCTCTACACTGTCCCATCAAACACTCCCAGGGCAGGTACAGCACGGGTTAGATACAGAGTAAAGCTCCCTCTACACTGTCCCATCAAACACTCCCAGGGCAGGTACAGCACGGGTTAGATACAGAGTAAAGCTCCCTCTACACTGTCCCATCAAACACTCCCAGGGCAGGTACAGCACGGGTTAGATACAGAGTAAAGCTCCCTCTACACTGTCCCATCAAACACTCCCAGGGCAGGTACAGCACGGGTTAGATACAGAGTAAAGCTCCCTCTACACTGTCCCATCAAACACTCCCAGGGCAGGTACAGCACGGTTAGATACAGAGTAAAGCTCCCTCTACACTGTCCCATCAAACACTCCCAGGGCAGGTACAGCACGGGTTAGATACAGAGTAAAGCTCCCTCTACACTGTCCCATCAAACACTCCCAGGGCAGGTACAGCACGGGTTAGATACAGAGTAAAGCTCCCTCTACACTGTCCCATCAAACACTCCCAGGGCAGGTACAGCACGGTTAGATACAGAGTAAAGCTCCCTCTACACTGTCCCATCAAACACTCCCAGGGCAGGTACAGCACGGGTTAGATACAGAGTAAAGCTCCCTCTACACTGTCCCATCAAACACTCCAGGGCAGGTACAGCACGGGTTAGATACAGAGTAAAGCTCCCTCTACACTGTCCCATCAAACACTCCCAGGGCAGGTACAGCACGGGTTAGATACAGAGTAAAGCTCCCTCTACACTGTCCCATCAAACACTCCCAGGGCAGGTACAGCACGGGTTAGATACAGAGTAAAGCTCCCTCTACACTGTCCCATCAAACACTCCCAGGGCAGGTACAGCACGGGTTAGATACAGAGTAAAGCTCCCTCTACACTGTCCCATCAAACACTCCCAGGGCAGGTACAGCACGGGTTAGATACAGAGTAAAGCTCCCTCTACACTGTCCCATCAAACACTCCCAGGGCAGGTACAGCACGGGTTAGATACAGAGTAAAGCTCCCTCTACACTGTCCCATCAAACACTCCCAGGGCAGGTACAGCACAGGGTTAGATACAGAGTAAAGCTCCCTCTACACTGTCCCATCAAACACTCCCAGGGCAGGTACAGCACGGGTTAGATACAGAGTAAAGCTCCTCTACACTGTCCCATCAAACACTCCCAGGGCAGGTACAGCACGGGTTAGATACAGAGTAAAGCTCCCTCTACACTTTCCATCAAACACTCCAGGGCAGGTACAGCACGGGTTAGATACAGAGTAAAGCTCCCTCTACACTGTCCCATCAAACACTCCCAGGGCAGGTACAGCACGGGTTAGATACAGAGTAAAGCTCCCTCTACACTGTCCCATCAAACACTCCCAGGGCAGGTACAGCACGGGTTAGATACAGAGTAAAGCTCCCTCTACACTGTCCCATCAAACACTCCCAGGGCAGGTACAGCACGGGTTAGATACAGAGTAAAGCTCCCTCTACACTGTCCCATCAAACACTCCCAGGGCAGGTACAGCACAGGTTAGATACAGAGTAAAGCTCCCTCTACACTGTCCCATCAAACACTCCCAGGGCAGGTACAGCACGGGTTAGATACAGAGTAAAGCTCCCTCTACACTGTCCCATCAAACACTCCCAGGCAGGTACAGCACGGGTTAGATACAGAGTAAAGCTCCCTCTACACTGTCCCATCAAACACTCCCAGGGCAGGTACAGCACGGGTTAGATACAGAGTAAAGCTCCCTCTACACTGTCCCATCAAACACTCCCAGGGCAGGTACAGCACGGGTTAGATACAGAGTAAAGCTCCCTCTACACTGTCCCATCAAACACTCCCAGGGCAGGTACAGCACGGGTTAGATACAGAGTAAAGCTCCCTCTACACTGTCCCATCAAACACTCCCAGGGCAGGTACAGCACAGGGTTAGATACAGAGTAAAGCTCCCTCTACACTGTCCCATCAAACACTCCCAGGGCAGGTACAGCACGGGTTAGATACAGAGTAAAGCTCCCTCTACACTGTCCCATCAAACACTCCCAGGCAGGTACAGCACGGGTTAGATACAGAGTAAAGCTCCCTCTACACTGTCCCATCAAACACTCCCAGGGCAGGTACAGCACGGGTTAGATACAGAGTAAAGCTCCCTCTACACTGTCCCATCAAACACTCCCAGGGCAGGTACAGCACGGGTTAGATACAGAGTAAAGCTCCCTCTACACTGTCCCATCAAACACTCCCAGGGCAGGTACAGACAGGGTTAGATACAGAGTAAAGCTCCCTCTACACTGTCCCATCAAACACTCCCAGGGCAGGTACAGCACGGGTTAGATACAGAGTAAAGCTCCCTCTACACTGTCCCATCAAACACTCCCAGGGCAGGTACAGCACGGGTTAGATACAGAGTAAAGCTCCCTCTACACTGTCCCATCAAACACTCCCAGGGCAGGTACAGCACGGGTTAGATACAGAGTAAAGCTCCCTCTACACTGTCCCATCAAACACTCCCAGGGCAGGTACAGCACGGGTTAGATACAGAGTAAAGCTCCCTCTACACTGTCCCATCAAACACTCCCAGGGCAGGTACAGCACGGGTTAGATACAGAGTAAAGCTCCCTCTACACTGTCCCATCAAACACTCCCAGGGCAGGTACAGCACGGGTTAGATACAGAGTAAAGCTCCCTCTACACTGTCCCATCAAACACTCCCAGGGCAGGTACAGCACGGGTTAGATACAGAGTAAAGCTCCCTCTACACTGTCCCATCAAACACTCCCAGGGCAGGTACAGCACGGGTTAGATACAGAGTAAAGCTCCCTCTACACTGTCCCATCAAACACTCCCAGGGCAGGTACAGCACGGGTTAGATACAGAGTAAAGCTCCCTCTACACTGTCCCATCAAACACTCCCAGGGCAGGTACAGCACGGGTTAGATACAGAGTAAAGCTCCCTCTACACTGTCCCATCAAACACTCCCAGGGCAGGTACAGCACGGGTTAGATACAGAGTAAAGCTCCCTCTACACTGTCCCATCAAACACTCCCAGGGCAGGTACAGCACGGGTTAGATACAGAGTAAAGCTCCCTCTACACTGTCCCATCAAACACTCCCAGGGCAGGTACAGCACGGGTTAGATACAGAGTAAAGCTCCCTCTACACTGTCCCATCAAACACTCCCAGGGCAGGTACAGCACGGGTTAGATACAGAGTAAAGCTCCCTCTACACTGTCCCATCAAACACTCCCAGGGCAGGTACAGCACGGGTTAGATACAGAGTAAAGCTCCCTCTACACTGTCCCATCAAACACTCCCAGGGCAGGTACAGCACGGGTTAGATACAGAGTAAAGCTCCCTCTACACTGTCCCATCAAACACTCCAGGGCAGGTACAGCACGGGTTAGATACAGAGTAAAGCTCCCTCTACACTGTCCCTTCAAACACTCCCAGGGCAGGTACAGCACGGGTTAGATACAGAGTAAAGCTCCCTCTACACTGACCCTTCAAACACTCCCAGGGCAGGTACAGCACGGGTTAGATACAGAGTAAAGCTCCCTCTACACTGTCCCATCAAACACTCCCAGGGCAGGTACAGCACGGGTTAGATACAGAGTAAAGCTCCCTCTACACTGTCCCATCAAACACTCCCAGGGCAGGTACAGCACGGGTTAGATACAGAGTAAAGCTCCCTCTACACTGTCCCATCAAACACTCCCAGGGCAGGTACAGCACGGGTTAGATACAGAGTAAAGCTCCCTCCACACTAACACTTCAAACACTCCCAGGGCAGGTACAGCACGGGTTAGATACAGAGTAAAGCACCTTCTGCACCGTCCCATCAAACACTCCCAGGGCAGGTACAGCACGGGTAAGATACAGAGTAAAGCTCCCTCTACACTGTCCCATCAAACACTCCCAGGGCAGGCTACAGCACGGGTTAGATACAGAGTAAAGCTCACTCTACACTGTCCCGTCAAACACTCCTAAGGCAGGTACAGCACGGGTTAGATACAGAGTAATGCTCCCTCTACACTGTCCCATCAAACACTCCCAGGGCAGGTACAGCACGAGTTAGATACAGAGTAAAGCTCCCTCGACACTGTCCCATCAAACACTCCCAGGGCAGGCTACAGCACGGGTTAGATACAGAGTAAAGCTCCCTCTACACTGTCCCATCAAACACTCCCAGGGCAGGTACAGCACGGGTTAGATAAAGAGTAAAGCTCCCTCTACACTGTCCCATCAAACACTCCCAGGACAGGTACAGCACAGGTTAGATACAGAGTAAAGCTCCCTCTACACTGTCCCATCAAACACTCCTCGGGCAGGTACAGCACGGGTTAGATACAGAGTAAAGCTCCCTCTACACTGTCCCGTCAAACACTCCTAGGGCAGGTACAGCACGGGTAAGATACAGAGTAAAGCTCCCTCTAAACTGTCCCATCAAACACTCCCAGAGCAGGTACAGCACGGGTTAGATACAGAGTAAAGCTCCCTCTACACTGTCCCATCAAACACTCCCAGGGCAGGTACAGCACGGGTTAGATACAGAGTAAAGCTCCCTCTACACTGTCCCGTCAAACACTCCCAGTGCAGGTACAGCACGGGTTAGATACAGAGTAAAGCTCCCTCTACACTGTCCCATCAAACACTCCTCTGGCAGGTACAGCACAGGGTTCGATACAGAGTAAAGCTCCCTCTACACTGTCCCATCAAACACTCCCAGGGCAGGTACAGCATGGGTTAGATACAGAGTAAAGCTCCCTCTACACTGTCCCATCAAACACTCCCAGGGCAGGTACAGCACGGGTTAGATACAGAGTAAAGCCTCCTCCACACTGCCCCATCAAACACTCCCTTGGCAGGTACAGCACAGGTTAGATACAGAGTAAAGCTCCCTCTACACTGTCCCATCAAACACTCCCAGGACAGGTACAGCACGGGTTAGATACAGAGTAAAGCTCCCTCTACACTGACCCTTAAAACACTCCCAGGGCAGGTACAAGACAGGTTAGATACAGAGTAAAGCTCCCTCTACACTGTCCCATCAAACACTCCCAGGGCAGGTACAGCACAGGTTATATACAGAGTAAAGCTCCCTCTACACTGTCCCATCAAACACTCCCAGGGCAGGTACAGCACGGGTTAGATACAGAGTAAAGCTCCCTCTACACTGTCCCATCAAACACTGCCAGGGCAGGTACAGCACGGGTTAGATACAGAGTAAAGCTCCCTCTGCACCTGTCCCATCAAACACTCCCAGGGCAGGTACAGCACGGGTTAGATACAGAGTAAAGCTCCCTCTACACTGTCCCATCAAACACTCCCAGGGCAGGTACAGCACGGGTTAGATACAGAGTAAAGCTCCCTCTACACTGTCCCATCAAACACTCCCAGGGCAGGTACAGCACGGGTTAGATACAGAGTAAAGCTCCCTCTACACTGACCCTTCAAACACTCCCAGTGCAGGTACAGCACGGGTTAGATACAGAGTAAAGCTCCCTCTACACTGACCCTTCAAACACTCCCAGGGCAGGTACAGCACGGGTTAGATACAGAGTAATGCTCCCTCGACACTGACCCTTCAAACACTCCCAGGGCAGGTACAGCACGGGTTAGATACAGAGTAAAGCTCCCTCTACACTGACCCATCAAACACTCCCAGGGCAGGTACAGCACAGGTTAGATACAGAGTAAAGCTCCCTCTACACTGTCCCTTCAAACACTCCCAGGGCAGGTACAGCACGGGTTAGATACAGAGTAAAGCTCCCTCTACACTGTCCCATCAAACACTCCCAGGGCAGGTACAGCACGGGTTAGATACAGAGTAAAGCTCCCTCTACACTGTCCCATCAAACACTCCCAGGGCAGGTACAGCACGGGTTAGATACAGAGTAAAGCTCCCTCTACACTGTCCCATCAAACACTCCAGGGCAGGTACAGCACGGGTTAGATACAGAGTAAAGCTCCCTCTGCACCTGTCCCATCAAACACTCCCAGGGCAGGTACAGCACGGGTTAGATACAGAGTAAAGCTCCCTCTACACTGTCCCATCAAACACTCCCAGGGCAGGTACAGCACGGGTTAGATACAGAGTAAAGCTCCCTCTACACTGTCCCATCAAACACTCCCAGGGCAGGTACAGCACGGGTTAGATACAGAGTAAAGCTCCCTCTACACTGTCCCATCAAACACTCCCAGGGCAGGTACAGCACGGGTTAGATACAGAGTAAAGCTCCCTCTACACTGACCCATCAAACACTCCCAGGGCAGGTACAGCACGGGTTAGATACAGAGTAAAGCTCCCTCTACACTGTCCCTTCAAACACTCCAGGGCAGGTACAGCACGGGTTAGATACAGAGTAAAGCTCCCTCTACACTGTCCCATCAAACACTCCCAGGGCAGGTACAGCACGGGTTAGATACAGAGTAAAGCTCCCTCTACACTGTCCCATCAAACACTCCCAGGGCAGGTACAGCACGGGTTAGATACAGAGTAAAGCTCCCTCTACACTGTCCCTTCAAACACTCCCAGGGCAGGTACAGCACGGGTTAGATACAGAGTAAAGCTCCCTCTACACTGTCCCATCAAACACTCCCAGGGCAGGTACAGCACGGGTTAGATACAGAGTAAAGCTCCCTCTACACTGTCCCATCAAACACTCCCAGGGCAGGTACAGCACGGGTTAGATACAGAGTAAAGCTCCCTCTACACTGTCCCATCAAACACTCCCAGGGCAGGTACAGCACGGGTTAGATACAGAGTAAAGCTCCCTCTACACTGTCCCATCAAACACTCCCAGGGCAGGTACAGCACGGGTTAGATACAGAGTAAAGCTCCCTCTACACTGTCCCATCAAAGACTCCCAGGGCAGGTACAGCACGAGTTAGATACAGAGTAAAGCTCCCTCGACACTGTCCCATCAAACACTCCCAGGGCAGCTACAGCACGGGTTAGATACAGAGTAAAGCTCCCTCTAAACGGTCCCATCAAACACTCCCAGTGCAGGTACAGCACGGGTTAGATACAGAGTAAAGCTCCCTCTACACTGTCCCGTCAAACACTCCCAGGACAGGTACAGCACGGGTTAGATACAGAGTAAAGCTCCCTCTACACTGTCCCATCAAACACTCCCAGGGCAGGTACAGCACTGGGTTAGATACAGAGTAAAGCTCCCTCTACACTGTCCCATCAAACACACCCAGGGCAGGTACAGCACGGGTTAGATACAGAGTAAAGCTCACTCTACACTGTCCCGTCAAACACTCCTAAGGCAGGTACAGCACGGGTAAGATACAGAGTAAAGCTCCCTCTAAACTGTCCCAGCAAACACTCCCAGAGCAGGTACAGCACGGGTTAGATACAGAGTAAACATTCTCCACACTGCCCCATCAAACACTCCCTTGGCAGGTACAGCACGGGTTAGATACAGAGTAAAGCTCCCTCGACACTGTCCCGTCAAACACTCCAAGTGCAGGTACAGCACGGGTTAGATACAGAGTAAAGCTCCCTCTACACTGTCCCATCAAACACTCCTCTGGCAGGTACAGCACAGGGTTAGATACAGAGTAAAGCTCCCTCTACACTGTCCCATCAAACACTCCCAGGGCAGGTACAGCATGGGTTAGATACAGAGTAAAGCTCCCTCTAAACTGTCCCATCAAACACTCCCAGAGCAGGTACAGCACGGGTTAGATACAGAGTAAACCTTCTCCACACTGCCCCATCAAACACTCCCTTGGCAGGTACAGCACGGGTTAGATACAGAGTAAAGCTCCCTCTACACTGTCCCATCAAACACTCCCAGGCAGGTACAGCACGGGTTAGATACAGAGTAAAGCTCCCTCTACACTGACCCATCAAACACTCCCAGGGCAGGTACAGCACAGGGTTAGATACAGAGTAAAGCTCCCTCTACACTGTCCCATCAAACACTCCCAGGGCAGGTACAGCACAGGTTAGATACAGAGTAAAGCTCCCTCTACACTGTCCCATCAAACACTCCCAGGGCAGGTACAGCACGGGTTAGATACAGAGTAAAGCTCCCTCTACACTGTCCCATCAAACACTGCCAGGGCAGGTACAGCACGGGTTAGATACAGAGTAAAGCTCCCTCTACACTGTCCCATCAAACACTCCCAGGGCAGGTACAGCACGGGTTAGATACAGAGTAAAGCTCCCTCTACACTGACCCATCAAACACTCCCAGTGCAGGTACAGCACGGGTTAGATACAGAGTAAAGCTCCCTCTACACTGTCCCATCAAACACTCCAAGGCAGGTACAGCACGGGTTAGATACAGAGTAAAGCTCCCTCTACACTGTCCCATCAAACACTCCCTAGGGCAGGTACAGCACAGGGTTAGATACAGAGTAAAGCTCCCTCGACACTGTCCCATCAAACACGCCCAGGGCAGGTACAGGACGGGTTAGATACAGAGTAAAGCTCCCTCTACACTGTCCCATCAAACACTCCCAGGGCAGGTACAGCACGGGTTAGATACAGAGTAAAGCTCCCTCTACACTGTCCCATCAAACACTCCCAGGGCAGGTACAGCACGGGTTAGATACAGAGTAAAGCTCCCTCTACACTGTCCCATCAAACACTCCCAGAGCAGGTACAGCACGGGTTAGATACAGAGTAAACCTTCTCCACACTGTCCCATCAAACACTCCCAGGGCAGGTACAGCACGGGTTAGATACAGAGTAAAGCTCCCTCAACACTGTCCCGTCAAACACTCCCAGGGCAGGTACAGCACGGGTTAGATACAGAGTAAAGCTCCCTCTACACTGTCCCATCAAACACTCCCAGGGCAGGTACAGCACAGGGTTAGATACAGAGTAAAGCTCCCTCTACACTGTCCCATCAAACACTCCCAGGGCAGGTACAGCACGGGTTAGATACAGAGTAAAGCTCCCTCTACACTGTCCCATCAAACACTCCCAGGGCAGGTACAGCACGGGTTAGATACAGAGTAAAGCTCCCTCTGACACTGTCCCATCAAACACTCCCAGGGCAGGTACAGCACGGGTTAGATACAGAGTAAAGCTCCCTCTACACTGTCCCATCAAACACTCCCAGTGCAGGTACAGCACGGGTTAGATACAGAGTAAAGCTCCCTCTACACTGTCCCATCAAACACTCCCAGGGCAGGTACAGCACGGGTTAGATACAGAGTAAAGCTCCCTCTACACTGTCCCATCAAACACTCCCAGGGCAGGTACAGCACGGGTTAGATACAGAGTAAAGCTCCCTCTACACTGTCCCATCAAACACTCCCAGGGCAGGTACAGCACGGGTTAGATACAGAGTAAAGCTCCCTCTACACCGTCGCATCAAACACTCCCAGGGCAGGTACAGCACGGGTTAGATACAGAGTAAAGCTCCCTCTACACTGTCACATCAAACACTCCCAGGGCAGGTACAGCACGGGTTAGATACAGAGTAAAGCTCCCTCTACACTGTCCCATCAAACACTCCTCGGGCAGGTACAGCACAGGGTTAGATACAGAGTAAAGCTCCCTCTACACTGTCCCATCAAACACTCCCAGGGCAGGTACAGCACGGGTTAGATACAGAGTAAGGCTCCCTCTACACTGTCCCATCAAACACTCCCAGGGCAGGTACAGCACAGGGTTAGATACAGAGTAAAGCTCCCTCTAAACTGTCCCATCAAACACTCCCAGAGCAGGTACAGCACGGGTTAGATACAGAGTAAACCTTCTCCACACTGCCCCATCAAACACTCCCAGGGCAGATACAGCACGGGGTTAGATACAGAGTAAAGCTCCCTCTACACTTTCAGTCAAACACTCCGAGGGCAGGTACAGCACGGGTTAGATACAGAGTAAAGCTCCCTCTACACTGTCCCATCAAACACTCCCAGGGCAGGTACAGCACGAGTTAGATACAGAGTAAAGCTCCCTCGACACTGTCCCATCAAACACTCCCAGGGCAGCTACAGCACGGGTTAGATACAGAGTAAAGCTCCCTCTAAACGGTCCCATCAAACACTCCCAGTGCAGGTACAGCACGGGTTAGATAAAGAGTAAAGCTCCCTCTACACTGTCCCGTCAAACACTCCCAGGACAGGTACAGCACAGGTTAGATACAGAGTAAAGCTCCCTCTACACTGTCCCATCAAACACTCCTCGGGCAGGTACAGCACTGGGTTAGATACAGAGTAAAGCTCCCTCTACACTGTCCCATCAAACACTCCCAGGGCAGGTACAGCACGGGTTAGATACAGAGTAAAGCTCCCTCTAAACTGTCCCATCAAACACTCCCAGAGCAGGTACAGCACGGGTTAGATACAGAGTAAACATTCTCCACACTGCCCCATCAAACACTCCCTTGGCAGGTACAGCACGGGTTAGATACAGAGTAAAGCTCCCTCGACACTGTCCCGTCAAACACTCCAAGGGCAGGTACAGCACGGGTTAGATACAGAGTAAAGCTCCCTCTACACTGTCCCATCAAACACTCCTCTGGCAGGTACAGCACAGGGTTCGATACAGAGTAAAGCTCCCTCTACACTGTCCCATCAAACACTCCCAGGGCAGGTACAGCACGGGTTAGATACAGAGTAAAGCTCCCTCTAAACTGTC
The DNA here is from genome assembly GCA_030390025.1 of Squalus acanthias. Taxonomy (NCBI): domain Eukaryota; kingdom Metazoa; phylum Chordata; class Chondrichthyes; order Squaliformes; family Squalidae; genus Squalus; species Squalus acanthias. Next base: position 9,726 of record JASTWF010002460.1, on the reverse strand, counting down.
CCATCAAACACTCCCAGAGCAGGTACAGCACGGGTTAGATACAGAGTAAACCTTCTCCACACTGCCCCATCAAACACTCCCTTGGCAGGTACAGCACAGGTTAGATACAGAGTAAAGCTCCCTCTACACTGTCCCATCAAACACTCCCAGGACAGGTACAGCACGGGTTAGATACAGAGTAAAGCTCCCTCTACACTGACCCTTCAAACACTCCCAGGGCAGGTACAAGACAGGTTAGATACAGAGTAAAGCTCCCTCTACACTGTCCCATCAAACACTCCCAGGGCAGGTACAGCACAGGTTATATACAGAGTAAAGCTCCCTCTACACTGTCCCATCAAACACTCCCAGGGCAGGGACAGCACGGGTTAGATACAGAGTAAAGCTCCCTCTACACTGTCCCAATCAAACACTGCCAGGGCAGGGACAGCACGGGTTAGATACAGAGTAAAGCACCCTCTGCACCGTCCCATCAAACACTCCCAGGGCAGGTACAGCACGGGTTAGATACAGAGTAAACCTCCCTCTAAACTGACCCATCAAACACTCCCAGTGCAGGTACAGCACGGGTTAGATACAGAGTAAAGCTCACTCTGCACTGTCCCGTCAAACACTCCTAAGGCAGGTACAGCACGGGTTAGATACAGAGTAAAGATCCCTCTACACTGTCCCATCAAACACTCTCAGGGCAGGTACAGCACGGGTTAGATACAGAGTAAAGCTCCCTCTACACTGTCCCATCAAACACTCCCAGGGCAGGTACAGCACGGGTTAGATACAGAGTAAAGCTCCCTCTACACTGTCCCATCAAACACTCCCAGGGCAGGTACAGCACGGGTTAGATACAGAGTAAAGCTCCCTCTACACTGTCCCATCAAACACTCCCAGGGCAGGTACAGCACGGGTTAGATACAGAGTAAAGCTCCCTCTACACTGTCCCATCAAACACTCCCAGGGCAGGTACAGCACGGGTTAGATACAGAGTAAAGCTCCCTCTACACTGTCCCATCAAACACTCCCAGGGCAGGTACAGCACGGGTTAGATACAGAGTAAAGCTCCCTCTACACTGTCCCATCAAACACTCCCAGGGCAGGTACAGCACGGGTTAGATACAGAGTAAAGCTCCCTCTACACTGTCCCATCAAACACTCCCAGGGCAGGTACAGCACAGGGTTAGATACAGAGTAAAGCTCCCTCTAAACTGTCCCATCAAACACTCCCAGAGCAGGTACAGCACGGGTTAGATGCAGAGTAAAGCTCCCTCTACACTGTCCCATCAAACACTCCCAGGGCAGATACAGCACGGGTTAGATACAGAGTAAAGCTCCCTCTACACTGTCCAGTCAAACACTCCAGGGCAGGTACAGCACGGGTTAGATACAGAGTAAAGCTCCCTCTACACTGTCCCATCAAACACTCCCAGGGCAGGTACAGCACGGGTTAGATACAGAGTAAAGCTCCCTCTACACTGTCCCGTCAAACACTCCCAGGGCAGGTACAGCACGGGTTAGATACAGAGTAAAGCTCCCTCTACACTGTCCCATCAAACACTCCCAGGGCAGGTACAGCACAGGTTAGATACAGAGTAAAGCTCACTCTACACTAACCTTCAAACACTCACAGGGCAGGTACAGCACGGGTTAGATACAGAGTAAAGCTCCCTCTACACTGTCCCATCAAACACTCCCAGGGCAGGTACAGCACGGGTTAGATACAGAGTAAAGCTCCCTCTACACTGTCCCATCAAACACTCCCAGGGCAGGTACAGCACGGGTTAGATACAGAGTAAAGCTCCCTCTACACTGTCCCATCAAACACTCCCAGGGCAGGTACAGCACAGTTAGATACAGAGTAAAGCTCACTCTACACTGTCCCGTCAAACACTCCCAGGACAGGTACAGCACGGGTTAGATACAGAGTAAAGCTCCCTCTACACTATCCCATCAAACACTCACAGGGCAGGTACAGCACGGGTTAGATACAGAGTAAAGCTCCCTCTACACTGACCCTTAAAACACTCCCAGGGCAGGTACAAGACAGGTTAGATACAGAGTAAAGCTCCCTCTACACTGTCCCATCAAACACTCCCAGGGCAGGTACAGCACGGGTTAGATACAGAGTAAAGCTCCCTCTACACTGTCCCATCAAACACTCCCACGGCAGTTACAGCACGGGTTAGATACAGAGTAAAGCTCCCTCGACACTGTCCCATCAAACACTCCCAGGGCAGCTACAGCACGGGTTAGATACAGAGTAAAGCTCCCTCTAAACTGTCCCATCAAACACTCCCAGTGCAGGAACAGCACGGGTTAGATACAGAGTAAAGCTCCCTCGACACTGTCCCATCAAACACTCCCAGAGCAGATACAGCACGATTTAGATACAGAGTAAAGCTCTCTCTACACTGTCCCATCAAACACTCCCAGAGCAGGTACAGCACGGGTTAGATACAGAGTATACCTTCTCAACACTGCCCCATCAAACACTCCCAGGCAGGTACAGCAGGGGGTTACATACAGAGTAAAGCTCCCTCTACACTGTCCTGTCAAACACTCCCAGGGCAGGTACAGCACGGGTTAGATACAGAGTAAAGCTCCCTCTACACTGTCCCATCAAACACTCCCAGGGCAGGCACAGCACAGGTTAGATACAGAGTAAAGCGCCCTCTACACTGATCCTTCAAACACTCCCAGGGCAGGTACAGCACGGGTCAGATACAGAGTAAAGCTCCCTCTAAACTGTCCCATCAAACACTCCCAGGGCAGGTACAGCACGGGTTAGATACAGAGTAAAGCTCCCTCTACACTGTCCCATCAAACACTCCCAGGGCAGGTACAGCACGGGTTAGATACAGAGTAAAGCTCCCTCTACACTGACCCTTCAAACACTCCCAGGGCAGGTACAGCACGGGTTAGATACAGAGTAAAGCTCCCTCTACACTGTCCCATCAAACACTCCCAGGGCAGGTACAGCACGGGTTAGATACAGAGTAAAGCTCCCTCTACACTGTCCCATCAAACACTCCCAGGGCAGGTACAGCACGGGTTAGATACAGAGTAAAGCTCCCTCTACACTGTCCCATCAAACACTCCCAGGGCAGGTACAGCACGGGTTAGATACAGAGTAAAGCTCCCTCTACACTGTCCCATCAAACACTCCCAGGGCAGGTACAGCACGGGTTAGATACAGAGTAAAGCTCCCTCTACACCGTCCCATCAAACACTCCCAGGGCAGGTACAGCACAGTTTAGATACAGAGTAAAGCTCACTCTACACTGTCCCGTCAAGCACTCCCAGGACAGGTACAGCACGGGTTAGATACAGAGTAAAGCTCCCTCTACACTGACCCTTAAAACACTCCCAGGGCAGGTACAAGACAGGTTAGATACAGAGTAAGCTCCCTCTACACTGTCCCTTCAAACACTCCCAGGGCAGGTACAGCACAGGTTAGATACAGAGTAAAGCTCCCTCTACACTAACGCTTCAAACACTCCCAGGGCAGGTACAGCACGGGTTAGATACAGAGTAAAGCTCCCTCTGCACCGTCCCATCAAACACTCCCAGGGCAGGTACAGCACGGGTTAGATACAGAGTAAAGCACCCTCGACACTGTCCCATCAAACACTCCCAGGGCAGGTACAGCACGGTTTAGATACGGAGTAAAGCTCCCTCTACACTGTCCCATCAAACACCCGCAGGGCAGGTACAGCACGGGTTAGATACAGAGTAAAGCTCCCTCTACACTGTCCCATCAAACACTCCCAGGGCAGGTACAGCACGGGTTAGATACAGAGTAAAGCTCCCTCTACACTGTCCCATCAAACACTCCCAGGGCAGGTACAGCACGGGTTAGATACAGAGTAAAGCTCCCTCTGCACTGTCCCCTCAAACAATCCCACGGCTGGTACAGCACGGGTTAGATACAGAGTAAAGCACCCTCTACACTGTCCCATCAAACACTCCTAGGGCAGGTACAGCACAGGGTTAGATACAGAGTAATGCTCCCTCTACACTGTCCCATCAAACACTCCTAGGGCAGGTACAGCACGGGTTAGATACAGAGTAAAGCTCCCTCTACACTGTCCCATCAAACACTCCCAGGGCAGGTACAGCACGGGTTAGATACAGAGTAAAGCTCCCTCTACACTGTCCCATCAAACACTCCCAGGGCAGGTACAGCACGGGTTAGATACAGAGTAAAGCTCCCTCTACACTGTCCCATCAAACACTCCCAGGAGCAGGTACAGCACGGGTTAGATACAGAGTAAACCTCCTCTACACTGCCCCATCAAACACTCCCAGGGTAGGTACAGCACAGGTTAGATACAGAGTAAAGCACCCTCTACACTATCCCTTCAAACACTCCCAGGGCAGGTACAAGACAGGTTAGATACAGAGTAAAGCTCCCTCTACACTGTCCCATCAAACACTCCCAGGGCAGGTACAGCACTGGGTAAGATACAGAGTAAAGCTCCCTCTACACTGTCCATCAAACACTCCCAGGGCAGGTACAGCACGGGTTAGATACAGAGTAAAGCTCCCTCTACACTGTCCCATCAAACACTCCCAGGGCAGGTACAGCACGGGTTAGATACAGAGTAAAGCTCCCTCTACACTGTCCCATCAAACACTCCCAGGGCAGGTACAGCACGGGTTAGATACAGAGTAAAGCTCCCTCTACACTGTCCCATCAAACACTCCAGGGCAGGTACAGCACGGGTTAGATACAGAGTAAAGCTCCCTCTACACTGTCCCATCAAACACTCCCAGGGCAGGTACAGCACGGGTTAGATACAGAGTAAAGCTCCCTCTACACTGTCCCATCAAACACTCCCAGGGCAGGTACAGCACGGGTTAGATACAGAGTAAAGCTCCCTCTACACTGTCCCATCAAACACTCCCAGGGCAGGTACAGCACGGGTTAGATACAGAGTAAAGCTCCCTCTACACTGTCCCATCAAACACTCCCAGTGCAGGTACAGCACGGGTTAGATACAGAGTAAAGCTCCCTCTACACTGTCCCATCAAACACTCCCAGGCAGGTACAGCACGGGTTAGATACAGAGTAAAGCTCCCTCTACACTGACCCTTCAAACACTCCCAGGGCAGGTACAGCACGGGTTAGATACAGAGTAAAGCTCCCTCTACACTGTCCCATCAAACACTCCCAGGGCAGGTACAGCACGGTTAGATACAGAGTAAAGCTCCCTCTACACTGTCCCATCAAACACTCCCAGGGCAGGTACAGCACGGGTTAGATACAGAGTAAAGCTCCCTCTACACTGTCCCATCAAACACTCCCAGGGCAGGTACAGCACGGGTTAGATACAGAGTAAAGCTCCCTCTACACTGTCCCATCAAACACTCCCAGGGCAGGTACAGCACAGGGTTAGATACAGAGTAAAGCTCCCTCTACACTGTCCCATCAAACACTCCTAGGGCAGGTACAGCACGGGTTAGATACAGAGTAAAGCTCCCTCTACACTGTCCCATCAAACACTCCCAGGGCAGGTACAGCACGGGTTAGATACAGAGTAAAGCTCCCTCTACACTGTCCCATCAAACACTCCCAGGGCAGGTACAGCACGGGTTAGATACAGAGTAAAGCTCCCTCTACACTGTCCCATCAAACACTCCCAGGGCAGGTACAGCACGGGTTAGATACAGAGTAAAGCTCCCTCTACACTGACCCTTCAAACACTCCCAGGGCAGGTACAGCACAGGTTAGATACAGAGTAAAGCTCCCTCTACACTGTCCCATCAAACACTCCCAGGGCAGGTACAGCACGGGTTAGATACAGAGTAAAGCTCCCTCTACACTGTCCCATCAAACACTCCCAGGGCAGGTACAGCACAGGGTTAGATACAGAGTAAAGCTCCCTCTACACTTACCCTTCAAACACTCACAGGGCAGGTACAGCACGGGTTAGATACAGAGTAAAGCTCCCTCTACACCGTCCCATCAAACACTCCCAGGGCAGGTACAGCACGGGTTAGATACAGAGTAAAGCTCCCTCTAAACTGTCCCATCAAACACTCCCAGTGCAGGTACAGCACGGGTTAGATACAGAGTAAAGCTCCCTCTACACTGTCGCATCAAACACTCCCAGGGCAGGTACAGCACGGTTAGATACAGAGTAAAGCTCCCTCTACACTGTCCCGTCAAACACTCCTAGGGCAGGTACAGCACGGGTTAGATACAGAGTAAAGCTCCCTCTACACTGTCCCATCAAACACTCCGAGGGCAGGTACAGCACAGGGTTAGATACAGAGTAAAGCTCCCTCTACACTGTCCCATCAAACACTCCCAGGGCAGGTACAGCACGGGTTAGATACAGAGTAAAGCTCCCTCTACACTGTCCCATCAAACACTCCCAGGGCAGGTACAGCACGGGTTAGATACAGAGTAAAGCTCCCTCTACACTGTCCCGTCAAACACTCCAGGGCAGGTACAGCACGGGTTAGATACAGAGTAAAGCTCCCTCTACACTGTCCCATCAAACACTCCCAGGGCAGGTACAGCACGGGTTAGATACAGAGTAAAGCTCCCTCTGCACTGTCCCATCAAACACTCCCAGGGCAGGTACAGCACGGGTTAGATACAGAGTAAAGCTCCCTCTACACTGTCCCATCAAACACTCCCAGGGCAGGTACAGCACGGGTTAGATACAGAGTAAAGCTCACTCTACACTGTCCCGTCAAACACTCCTAAGGCAGGTACAGCACGGGTTAGATACAGAGTAAAGCTCCCTCTAAACTGTCCCATCAAACACTCCCAGAGCAGGTACAGCACGGGTTAGATACAGAGTAAACCTTCTCCACACTGCCCCATCAAACACTCCCAGTGCAGGTACAGCACGGGTTAGATACAGAGTAAAGCTCCCTCGACACTGTCCCATCAAACACTCCCAGGGCAGGTACAGCACGGGTTAGATACAGAGTAAAGCTCCCTCTACACTGTCCCATCAAACACTCCTCGGGCAGGTACAGCACTGGGTTAGATACAGAGTAAAGCTCCCTCTACACTGTCCCATCAAACACTCCCAGGGCAGGTGCAGCACGGGTTAGATACAGAGTAAAGCTCCCTCTAAACTGTCCCATCAAACACTCCCAGAGCAGGTACAGCACGGGTTAGATACAGAGTAAACCTTCTCCACACTGCCCCATCAAACACTCCCAGGGCAGGTACAGCACGGGTTAGATACAGAGTAAAGCTCCCTCTACACTGTCCCATCAAACACTCCCAGGGCAGGTACAGCACGGGTTAGATACAGAGTAAAGCTCCTCTACACTGTCCCATCAAACACTCCCAGGGCAGGTACAGCACGGGTTAGATACAGAGTAAAGCTCCCTCTACACTGTCCCATCAAACACTCCCAGGGCAGGTACAGCACGGGTTAGATACAGAGTAAAGCTCCCTCTACACTGTCCCATCAAACACTCCCAGGGCAGGTACAGCACGGGTTAGATACAGAGTAAAGCTCCCTCTACACTGTCCCATCAAACACTCCCAGGGCAGGTACAGCACGGGTTAGATACAGAGTAAAGCTCCCTCTACACTGTCCCATCAAACACTCCCAGGGCAGGTACAGCACGGGTTAGATACAGAGTAAAGCTCCCTCTACACTGTCCCATCAAACACTCCAGGGCAGGTACAGCACGGGTTAGATACAGAGTAAAGCTCCCTCTACACTGTCCCATCAAACACTCCCAGGGCAGGTACAGCACGGGTTAGATACAGAGTAAAGCTCCCTCTACACTGTCCCATCAAACACTCCCAGGGCAGGTACAGCACGGGTTAGATACAGAGTAAAGCTCCCTCTACACTGTCCCATCAAACACTCCCAGGGCAGGTACAGCACAGGTTAGATACAGAGTAAAGCTCCCTCTACACTGTCCCATCAAACACTCCCAGTGCAGGTACAGCACGGGTTAGATACAGAGTAAAGCTCCCTCTACACTGTCCCTTCAAACACTCCAGGGCAGGTACAGCACGGGTTAGATACAGAGTAAAGCTCCCTCTACACTGTCCCTCAAACACTCCCAGGGCAGGTACAGCACGGGTTAGATACAGAGTAAAGCTCCCTCTACACTGTCCCATCAAACACTCCCAGGGCAGGTACAGCACGGGTTAGATACAGAGTAAAGCTCCCTCTACACTGTCCCATCAAACACTCCCAGGGCAGGTACAGCACGGGTTAGATACAGAGTAAAGCTCCCTCTACACTGTCCCATCAAACACTCCCAGGGCAGGTACAGCACGGGTAGATACAGAGTAAAGCTCCCTCTACACTGTCCCATCAAACACTCCAGGGCAGGTACAGCACGGGTTAGATACAGAGTAAAGCTCCCTCTACACTGTCCCATCAAACACTCCCAGGGCAGGTACAGCACGGGTTAGATACAGAGTAAAGCTCCCTCTACACTGTCCCATCAAACACTCCCAGGGCAGGTACAGCACAGGGTTAGATACAGAGTAAAGCTCCCTCTACACTGTCCCATCAAACACTCCCAGGGCAGGTACAGCACGGGTTAGATACAGAGTAAAGCTCCCTCTACACTGTCCCATCAAACACTCCCAGGGCAGGTACAGCACGGGTTAGATACAGAGTAAAGCTCCCTCTACACTGTCCCATCAAACACTCCAGGGCAGGTACAGCACGGGTTAGATACAGAGTAAAGCTCCCTCTACACTGTCCCATCAAACACTCCCAGGGCAGGTACAGCACGGGTTAGATACAGAGTAAAGCTCCCTCTACACTGTCCCATCAAACACTCCCAGGGCAGGTACAGCACGGGTTAGATACAGAGTAAAGCTCCTCTACACTGTCCCATCAAACACTCCCAGGGCAGGTACAGCACGGGTTAGATACAGAGTAAAGCTCCCTCTACACTGTCCATCAAACACTCCCAGGGCAGGTACAGCACAGGGTTAGATACAGAGTAAAGCTCCCTCTACACTGTCCCATCAAACACTCCCAGGGCAGGTACAGCACGGGTTAGATACAGAGTAAAGCTCCCTCTACACTGTCCCATCAAACACTCCCAGGGCAGGTACAGCACGGGTTAGATACAGAGTAAAGCTCCCTCTACACTGTCCCATCAAACACTCCCAGGGCAGGTACAGCACGGGTTAGATACAGAGTAAAGCTCCCTCTACACTGTCCATCAAACACTCCCAGGGCAGGTACAGCACGGGTTAGATACAGAGTAAAGTCCCTCTACACTGACCCTTCAAACACTCCAGGGTCAGGTACAGCACGGGTTAGATACAGAGTAAAGCTCCCTCTACACTGTCCCATCAAACACTCCAGGGCAGGTACAGCAGGGTTAGATACAGAGTAAAGCTCCCTCTACACTGTCCCATCAACACTCCAGGGCAGGTACAGCACAGGTTAGATACAGAGTAAAGCTCCCTCTACACTGTCCCGTCAAACACTCCCAGGGCCAGGTACAGCACAGGTTAGATACAGAGTAAAGCTCCCTCTACACTAGTCCCATCAAACACTCCCAGGGCAGGTACAGCACGGGTTAGATACAGAGTAAAGACTCCCTCTGACATGTCCCATCAAACACTCCCAGGGCAGGTACAGCACGGGTTAGATACAGAGTAAAGCTCCCCTCTAAACTGTCCCATCAAACACTCCAGTGCAGTACAGCACGGTTAGATACAGAGTAAAGCTCCCTCTACACTGTCCCATCAAACACTCCTCAGGGCAGGTAGCA